>JBBPCX010000147.1:14885990-14913368 GCA_037974365.1 Hydrocynus forskahlii | reverse complement strand
GAGAGAGAAAGAGAGGGAGAGAGAGAGAGGGGGGGGGAGGGAGAGAGGGAGAGCGAGAGAGAGCACGCAAGAATGAGAAAGCGAAAGTGAGAGCGCAAGAGCGAGTTGAAATGAGAGAATGAAAAAAATAATTAGAGAAAATAGAACAAATCAGAGAAATTAGAGAGATTAGAGAAAGCTAATTCATTTAAAGTAAAAATGAAAAACAAAACAAGTAGAACAAGTTCCCCAAAGTAATCCTGGACAATCTAATTTTTACCCTTTGCAGTTTTGCTGGCAATTAATCATTATTTAATTACATTTGCTGATATTTTTGATGATGACATTCTGTTCAATCTCAATCCTGCGTTATCGTCACTGACTCTGTACAATTGCTACTCTTGTACACTAGGTGGTGGCGTGTGCTTCACAGAAAGACATGGTATGATTCTGTCAAAACTTCTTAAAACAGAGTACCAATCATTTTCAGTATATAATTGTTAATAATTTTTCAATGTAAAACAAGGTGACTGAGGAAAATGACATAAAATGAATGTAACAAAAAAAGACCATTCGGCCTCTGGAAAATGAAATTGGTTTGTATTTCCTTGAATCATATGCTCTGCAGAGAGACCAGATAAAGCCCTGAGAGTTTCCAAATCCAAAACTTAACTCAGTTTGAAATCTGAAATTCAACAACTGCTGCTAATTACTGACAATGAATGGCAAGGAAAATGTATTACGAGAAAATACAGCCCTGCTGCCATATATACAGCCCACTTATAAGAAACAGGAGTATAAGAAGCTCTCCTAACCTTTATGGTTGTAAATGCCCTCCATCTCCATGCTGCTGCGGGAGTGGGCAATGCAGAGCATAGCACAGGGCACCAGGCCCTCCAGAGCAGGTGAGCGGTCAGTGGTGCGCACGAGGCACCAGTCGGGCTTATCATGAAGCCTCTCTAGCACTTCCACAGTCTGCCCTCTGCGCACAGTTAGCTCATTACTGTTCCCACCCATGAAATCGTGGATGACCACTGTCAGCTCACAACCTCCAGACAGCTGAGGCAGAGAAGGGAGAAAACTTGTCAGCTTCAACAGTTCCCTGGACAGAGAATATTAAAATGGATGAGATGGTAGTATGTGCGATGTAAAAAGGCTGCTCGCTGACCTTGTCGCTGTCTAGTGTATTCTGAGAAGTACGGGAGGCCAGGGAGATTGTGTCCGGTTGACTACTGCCATCACCCTGGCTGTCAAGGTCCTCTCCATCCCTGCAAATAAACAACGAAGCGACGTGAAAATCCAAATACCAGTTAATATACATACCTTTGTGGTGTCCAAAGTTTGTTTCACTGCTAATGAAAGATTACATCCAAACAAGTAACTGTGCAAACTACATGCCTCTTATGCATATTCAAATAGACTTCTAACACTGAACAGCTAAATATAACAGTAGCAAACACCTTGAAACACGAGTTATGTCCATTTTCATAGATAACTTTGTTACCAACCATATTTTGGTTGCCAATTATGATTTTAAACAGTATTTTTAAAAGTAACGAACTACAGTAGCTGCAGATACCTACACACAGAAAGACATACAATAGTACAGAAAGGTTTCACTGGCCTGGGATTGTACCTGCGGCCCTTGTGTTTGGTCGTGGAAGGTTTGGGAATATGGATGGGCTCCTTCAGTGCCCCCTTCAGGTGAACTGTGCGCTCCTGGATGACCTCACGGATGTGTTTGATCCAGTCTTGCTTGTTCTCAATACTGGAGGCCTGTATGTGTGCATTTTGTAAGACAGGGGAGAGAAAGATGGGGAGAGAGAGAAAGATAGATGGGGGGACAGAGAGAGAGAGAGAGAGAGAGGGGAAAAGAAAAAGAGACACAAAGAAAGAGACAAAGATAGAGAAAGATGGAGAGAGAAAAGGGGAAAAGTGTACCATGTTGAAGAAACTCATACACAACACTTGTGTCTATTGTAATCTAAGGTTTAACTGTCAGTGCTCAACTATACTCACCATAGCTCCATGTTTGCATCCCTGACTTAGCTTAATATGAAATATAGAAGAAAATTTCACTACTTTCAAATATACGTTACATCATATCTGAGAAGGTGGCTTTGAAGACACATGGACAACATCAAATATTTTATGCCAAATTATGTGGTGCACTACAAAAAAATTTTGCATAACCACTCTTGGAATCAAGAGGGCTTTGCAATTCATCCAACTGTAAATTTCTGGGGTGAGAATGGCAGACAGTAGTCACACAACATTGAAATATGATCCAACATGTCTTCTATTCATCATCAGTGCAGGAATTCTTTGTGTGTTTCAATCAAGATCTCATTTTAACCTTGCACTTTTGACTTTACAAGTAAAATATGTGGTGGCTCACACCAACTGACAGTAAACGAAACACAAGATGCTAGATGTGTCTGATATTCACAAACCTTTGTCATTTTACATTATTAAGACATTACAAACAATCATATATTACAAGGCAAAACTGCATTCAGCATTTCAGTTGACATTCAAAAAGGAGCATGCATTTATTAACTGGAAAAAGAGTAGGGCTGCAGCAAGCCATTACTTCAATACTTCAATCTAATCTGTTGGGTATATTTTATTACACAATCATATCAAAGAAATTAACATTTTATACACCACCATAAAACTGGTGACTCTTTTAAACATAACAATTGTTGCTAATGAAGCATTAGCATCTAATTATAGCATCATATATCGTCCTACCCAATAGGACTTTGATCACACTTTGTGGTTTTGAGCGTTTGAGATCAGAAACATACTTCAAGCAAGAACACAAATGCCAACACAACTCTTAATGAAGCACAAAAGGCATTCGCTTTAGTGACAGTCAAGACCTGGTCAAGTCCAGCCTTGTATTTCCAACAAGTTTTCGGTTAGTTGACACGGCAGGCCAGCAGTTTATGAGTCTCACACAGTACTGGTCCACATGTTTATTTTCTGCTGCTGCTGAAATAACAGTAGACCCAGTTCCCACACACTCTGACTTGTCCTCACAGATTGTTTTTAACTGCTACTGAAGTAGTGAAAGTGAAAGTGAAGTGAAAGTGACCATTCTGTCATACGTGAAGACACCACAGCATGAAATTCTTCATCTGTATTTAACCCATTCACCAAGTGAAGCAGCGGGCAGCCAGGAACACAGCACCCAGGGAGCAGTGTGTGGGGACGGTACCTTGCTCAAGTATAAGAATGTGTTGAGAGTTTGTACAGAGGGACTGTGCATTTGTAATGCACTGGCTGGGCACGTTATTTGCATTTGCTTTCTTGCGTTCTGTATGCTTCTGGCCTAATATCTATTAGTTGTGTTATTGAGGTAGATATATTGTGAACGATGCCTACTAAATAGTTATGTCATGATGAAGTTTCCAAGCATTGTTTTGATTTAAAAAAAAAAACCCTTGGTGTCTTAAAAGACAAAGGTACAAAAATCCTCACTGATGTGAACACCACTGACTAATCGCTGCAGCCCTATGAAAACAAAACATTTACAATGCGCAGCCAGCAACATTAAGTAGTCTATAACACATACTTAATTTGGTATTAAAGCAACATGCTTTGCCAACTATGGAACATATCTGCATAAAGCCTTTCAAAGGTTAGGCAATTTTTTGTGAAACCCTTGGATCTCACAGCTGCAAAAGCCTTGTTTCATAATATCGCTCTATGTAAGAATGTGGATAGAACCATGGACTGGACTGGACTGTGCATAGTGGGTTTAAAGAAAAAGGGGAAATCTTTCACAGATGCTGTAGGAGGTTCAGATCTAAGTCAAACAAGTTGGCGTAAGCATGTGATTCCACCAGGATTAGTTAATATTCAGAGAGAGAGAAGCGTTTACATAATAGCCTTCACAGTGTACATCAGCAGAAAAGGGTTAAAAATAGCCCAGAAAGCTGCCTGACACACCACACAGAAAGTGCTAGAGAGCTGAAAAGGTGAAAAAGAGACTAGCTAGCTCTGAACACAAAGCTAGACAAACATCTCAGGCCTCCACATCATAGCCATGCCATCAAGCACAACAAACATGTGAGAAACAGAGAGAGAGTGAGAACATGAGAGACAGAGAGGGAGGGAAAGAGAGAGAGGGAGAGAGAACAAGAGAGTGCAAGAGAGCACGAGAATGCGAGAGAGAGCAAGAGCGAGAAATAGCGCAATAGACTGAAAAAAACCCCAAAACAATTACCTTAAGGACAATCTTGTTGTCTGAGGTCGGAGTCCGTCCCACCCAGAGGGCAAATTTGCATGGGTCTCCCTCCACGTGTTCAGTAACCCCTAACTCTGAGGTCTACACAATCACATGGAAATGAAAGTAGATTATAATAGCGGATAGTAGCTCTATGTTCAAACCTAGGCCAATTAAAGTCAAGCTGAAATATTATGCATCCCTTCATAACTGAATTTATAATATTTTGATTGGCACAATACACCAGCATACATTAATATGGTACAATTCACATTTATTTTACATTTATTACAATTCACATTTAAGTCTCACTATCAAGAACAGAATTGTAGAACAGGTTGTTCTAAGTTGGCCTTTGGAATTCCTTGTTTAACGTATTAAGAAGCACGTACAAACAACTTGCTCTTGTAGATGTATTTGCTCCTGCCATTGGAATCTTTGACTTCCTTGCTGAAGACGAGTGACATCTCGAAGAGGAAGAGGTGTCGCTCTCTGCCTTTTCTGATCAGTGTCTTGGGGTCCCACACCTGGAAAGACTCCTGTAGGATCAGCTCTCCCTGAGACTCAATGTTCTCATCAAAACCTGAGGGCACACATGACAAATAGTCATAAAATGAATATATTCACACCAGGGATTAAAAAACATTTTCTATTTTGGAATGTTCTGAAAAGAAACAGCATTAATATAGACTGGATAACCTACTTGGAATCAGAAGTAGAAACCCCAGAGGAACTTACTTAATTTACAATTAGTACAAACATCTTCCACTAGGCCCTGAACTTGTTTTGGAGGAATGTGGCATATATCATTAAACAAAGGCAGGTACTCAGCTGTAAAAATGAATTTATTAACATGATAGAGTTATAACACATCATGCCATTCCAATGTGTAATGTGGCTTCATATAATGTGGCAACACTGCAGAAGGTGCACTACAGAAAACAAAGAATACTGAAACAAATCATTGCAGTCTTAATAAAGTCAAAATTTACCAGAAGGATTTAACATTTTTAATCTCAAGATTCTATGTTTTCGTTCTGACCTTACAGATTTATTTCTGTTTGAGTATGTTCTGTTTTCAAGTATGTTCTTCATTCACTGTCTCATATGTAACCCCCTCTTTGCAGGCAAACCGTGTGTGTGTGTGTGTGTGTGTGTGTGTGTGTGTGTGTGTACACTAACCTTCCAGCATGCTAAGATGCATGGCATCATTGGCTCTCTTAGGTACACTAAGCATGACTTCTAAGCCATCTTTAATTTCTCCTTTGCCCTCCTCACAACATGTCAGAAGCTCCTACACACACAAAACAATTAGGTAATTGACACAAAACAATCAGGCCTATGATATTTACAGAGAGATGTGTAATGCAGTCAAAAGAAGATGTGCAATGCAGTGATGTGCTTACCTTGAGGAGTAGCTGATATTTGGTTATTCTCTGGACTGGTTTGATCAGATAAGAAGAGATGGAATTAGCCAGACGGTGTCTCTGCTGAATCTCCTGTGAGGCCACAAATTTACATCCACATTAATGGTAAACAAGACCATCTACAGTCAAAAGCATAACATAATATTATGACAGATGCTTACATCAAAATAGGATCCAGCATGCTCAAGTATGAGTTGGGTGGAGTCTGGTTTGTTTTTGCAGTAGTTCACATACATCTGGAACTTGTCAGCCTGCAAAATAACAAATAGCCATTTAGTGACTACTATAATAAGACAACAGAAAAGTCTATTTGTATAATACCACGTAAAGGTTTCCACAAACTTACCCAGGTAACAAAACAATGGCCCACGTCTTCTGGAAGTTGCTCATACTTCTCCAGCTCCTTTAGGAAGATACTGTGAAGACAAAAGGGGGAATTATACACAAAGACAACTCAATGTTACAAATTCAACACAGATGTTTTCTAATATTACCAAACACATTTTAGTGTACAGAAATGCCGTAATCAATTAACCAAGGGCTTGAGGAAAAAGACTGACAATCAGAAAGGAAAACTCACTTGTGGTGGAATTCATAGAGATCTTGCATGTTGCCAAAAATGATATGCTCTTTGTTGACAATCCCTGGAGGGATCTCTTCCACACCACTGGTCATCTCCCATAGATATGTCTGAGCAGGACACGGCGAAGTAGTTTAAGCACAGTGAACACAAACAGCTTTATTTTAAAATGGTAAAAGCTAAATCTAGCATTAGATTAATCAGATATAACATCCTAATGAGTGATAAGATAATTAAGAAGTGACAATGAGACTGTTTACACTACTTACATCCATACATTCTCTCAAGTCTCTAACATAGGCCTTCTCTGTCTGAATCAGCTCAGCCATGATGAAGCTTGGAAGAAATAACAAGTCAAATGATAAGAACAATAAGCAAAGAGTGCTGTAACTGCAAAGACTGATTGCTAATGTACCAGTGGACATATCCAGTAATTGAAAAACAAAAACAGTCCCGCATTCCCCCCCCATCAAGTCACTTATGAGATTTGAGATCCTTAGCTTGTTTTCATCACTAAACAGTAACTTCATGCTCTCTAGACATGCCTTAGAAATGACAATAATGTATATTCACCGCATTTAACAAAAGAGAAAGATGTATAACCACCAACACAAATATGGAAGAAAATGTGAGGTATTGTTATAAAGTAAGCAATGTTGTGAAGTGCTAATACAATAAGCTATGGGGTGGAAATATAAAGTAAGACAGGTAGTAGGGAAGGATTTGTGGACATACTCCTTTCTGCGAGCAGACTTGCGCTTCTCCTCATTCAATTCATGGGCAGCATCCCTTAATTTGACCTCCGAACCTGGGGCACTGGCAGGGATAATGTCCAATTGAAGGTCCTTACTCTGCAGTAAAGAAAATTAACACAAAAATGTTTCAATAATACTGTTTTCAACTGATGACAACCTATTGTCAGTTAGAATTTAATTGTATTTTAAGCAGCTTTAATATAGGGCCAAGAAGGACCCACTTCTCTTGCCGAAATGGGCCTTGATTATAATGGGTGCCAAAGAGCAAAGCTGGGATTGAGCCAGCAACCATTCTGCTGCAAAACAACAGTGCTAATTTGGTACCTGCTACTACAGCTCATGTAACATGCCTTTACACATCTGTGGATGGCTGCTAAAAAACAGGAAGCTTAAGGGGTTCACTTTGCTTTTATGAATAACAGGACAACAAAACTCTATTGAATGACTGACATTCCATAGAACTCTCAGCAAAACACAGCATGCTCATTCCTGGAGGCCCAGAGTCCAGCACATTTTCCTGGTAAACACGTAAAGTAAAGCTGGTAATGAATGTGGTAATCAAGCCAGGTATGCTTGAGCTGGGAAAAACCCTAAACAGCAAACTAAATCATTAGGGTTGCCCTTCCAGGACTGCAGTTAAAAGCTCTTGGCACGGAAGCTAAAGAAATGAGTAACGGTGAATTTTTATGCAGGTAAATTCAGATCACAAACCGCTGAACATACCGCTTTGTTGGAGTCAGTGGAAATGCCAAGAGCTTTCTCCAGCAGGGTACGATATTTGTCCATACGCAGGGAGAAGTCTCGGTAGCGCTTGTCCACAGCAGTCACCCACTTTTTGATCTCAGCAGCGTGAGCATGACCCTTATCGCAGAAGCCATCAGCCAGCTGGATCAGCAGTTTTACCCTTTCTTTGGTTTGCTGAGTATGGAGAGAAGAAAAGTTGAAGAGTTGAAAACTTGCAGAACTTGTACCTGTACTTTCATGTATTCTTACTCCTGTAGCTTAAATTCAGCATTTCCCAGTGTGGTCTGCAATTGATTTCTGAAGCTGATCAAGGTACATTATATGTCCAAAGCATTCAGACACCAGCTATTGCACTCAGCTACTTTAACGCATACTCACTGAGCATACAATCAGCACAGAGGACACGGAGTTGGTAAAAGCTCCATAGAAAGCAGTGCCAATAAAATGGGACAGGAAGAGAAGCATAGAGCTCCCTCACATTTGTATATTTAATCATGGAACAGTGGACCTGCATCTTCTGGAGAGTTAGAACACCATTCAACACCTTTGGGATTAGTTTGGAGATGCATTTGTGACTCAAAACTAATCATTCAACATCATTACCTGACCTCGCTAATGCCCTTCTGCCAAAACACAATTAGATCATCACAGCAGTGTTCCAACATTTAGTCAAAGGCCCAGAAGGGTAGAAGCTGCTACTGCAGCAAAGCAGGGACAAGCTGCCTATTAATACACTTGGTTTGTCATGAGCAAGTGCCTGAAGTGCAGCTGTATTATCAGCAATAGAAATATCAGATTTGATATGATATTGGTAGATTCACTCTTAAGATCTGGATCAGGCGGGAAAAAAAACCTGGGACTTCCCTGTATAGAAGCTTGTGCACTGGGAGCAGATGTTACCTTGGCTGTGATGTGGAAGTCCTCATGTTCTTTCAGCAGCTCCTGGGTGTGGTGGATGCTGGAGCCCGTGGATGTGTGCGTGGACAAGTAGAACTCGCCAGTGTCATGAATCCACTCAAGAGCCTAGATAACATGTCAACACATGCTTATCGGATTTAGTTCACCATCACATAATACATATTTCCACCACTGGGAATGAAGAATAGAGCTAATTACACATATAACGTAAAACACAGCAATGCAGTTTTTACGAACCAATTACTCTAATAGTAATGTTACAGGACTGAGGGTAATTAAAACCAAAAATGTGTGTCATGAATATTAAAGTATGTGAGATCGACAGAGAGACAGAGCAAGAAAGAGAAAGAGAAGGCAGAAGTAGGTGAGAGGAGCTGCTTGCATGTGCTTGAGGCAAACCTGTTTGGCACTGCGCTCAAACACCACATACTGCTGGCATTGGTCTAGCCTCCTCTTCCTCATAGTCCAGAAGTGCAGGACACGGTTTTCCCTCTGCAGTAACTCATTCAGGATGTCTGTAGAGAACAAACACACATTACTATGCAATACTGAAACATCAACATTTCTATTTGCAATTATGTAATGTTTTTGTGCTCTAGGCAGTTCTGAAACAAATGTTTTGTCTTTTTTTAAATGGTTACATGTATAATGGTCTCAAACCACCATCAGGCTTGTTGGTAGAGAAAACACACCACTGTGGGGTGTTTGAGTGAGTTTCTAACAGGTGAAGGTAAAGTGATGGATCCCACTACTGGGACGGTGTGTCTAGTTCTGCAGTGCTGAGGCCTGACCCACTTACTGTTTCCAGATCTGTGAGTCATTACAGCACAGAACAGAACAGGGCCGCATTCACACGCTGCACACTCCAAACTGGGCTAAACTGGGCCTAAGTGGGCCAGCTATTACAACCACAACTCTTTGTCAAAAACCTCTACCTTGCAATGATATGCCAAACCACTAGATGTCACAAATGAGCCATTCAGGAGAAGTAAAGTACACATAAGCAGTCAAAAACACAATCCTCCTCACACAGGGAGACCAACTGTGTTCAGACATGCCTCCACAGACAGAACAGCCATAGATACATTCAAATACTGAATGTCACCTGGTTAAAGCTAAATTAAGTGTGCTGGGAGATGACTTACTTTTGACCTGCTGCTCGGGTGCCTTAACATGACTCAGCATCCCAGGCATGTTGACACTATTCCGGTGCATGTACTTAAGGAACACATCAGCATTTCGTCTGGCCAAGGTGCATGCCTAAAAGACGACGCACAGATGTGTTAGCAAGCAATAACAGACCATCAAAAAGCTCGGTTTATGTAGCCTATGGGTATGTTACCTTGAGGAAGGCTTCTTTCTGTTCCAGATGTTTGCTGATCATAGGGGTGACGTGGTCTGTCTCACAGTTGGGTCCTAGTTTGTCTGCACCCCCACACCAATCCTCCTCCCGCTTGTACTCCTGCTCTAGACTTTCCAAAACACTACACACCTGCATGACAAACGATTAAAGATTACAGCTACAGCTGTATCGAATGCATGCACTTTCTTAAAGACGGAACAGTTACTAAAAGTAAAGAGTAAAAGGTAAAGAGTAAAATCTGCTACTTCCAACAACAAAAAAAAATGCTTAACTCATACCAGTCTTCCTTTGAAACTATTAATTAATTATCAGCTTAATAACTTCACTTATAATGATCAACAAGGAGTTGTCTATCATGCTCAAAATACTGAAAATCCATACACTGCTAACCAACATTTCCTACTCACATCAGTTCAATATAGTTATCTGGTCTAAAGCCTTGACTACTACTTTTGTTTATATCTTTTTTTGTGTAATTAATTAGTCATTAGTTTCACACCTGTTCAGAGGTCTTGTAGAAAGCCACAGAGGCATTGACCAGTTTGAGACGGTCCTCCATCTTGAGCATAAGCTGCTGCCAGTGGGAGGCCACGTTCTCAGCACAGTCTCGGATCATGTCCATGTCGTAATGATTGGCCTGTAGCAGGGTCTCTGCTTTCTGCTGCACCTGCAGAGCACTCTGATGGGTTTTCTGCACACATACAGAAAGCAAAGAATACAGTTAGACAGTAAATAAAAATAGAAAAAGAAGAAAAAACTAAATTCAATAGGATGAAAAGACAGTTCATCAGACAGACAAACTTAAGGGAGTAGTTAGAGGTTGTAAATGAGGTGATTAATTACACTGAAACACGCAGGTCATTGGCCCTGCAAGACCAGGGTTGGGAAATGCGAAAATAAAACAATACAGATGCCAAGTGGATGAATGTAAAGGAAAAATAATTACTTACTCCATGCATGCTCTGAAAATTAAAGTTGAAGAACAAGTACAGATGGCTATTCAATACTTTACTGTGCAGTCAAGTACTGAATGAGTGGTGACTGATAATGAGGCTGTTTTGTATCTTCAAGCTGCTAATGTAACTACTTCAACATATACTGGTGTAATCTGTACTTCATTACAAGAGACAAGGGTCTGTGTATGTGGCACAATAAGATGAACTTGGGAGCCAAGAGGGTCGGTAAGGACTAACAACCACAAGGTTTAAGAGTGAGGGGTAAGGAAGAACGAGAGGCAGAAGAGGAGATGGGAGAGAAATGAACAGACCTCAATGGCATGTTGGAACTGCTCATGTTCTCTCTGCAGTTGCTCAGCCTCCTGGAGAGAACTGGCTGTGATCAAGCCAGCATTCAGCATGGACTCGCCATTACGAATCCAACCCAGCACCTGAAACGTACAAACATTTTAGAGATCAATTCTGCACACAAACGTGCAAAAACAAAATGTCTCCAACAACACTCATTTCTGGGCCCTACACCAAGAAAACTAATTATAGGATATAAATGAATCTGTTCCAGAATATTGGTGGATGTACATTCGGCTATGGATTTAGAGTGTCAAGGGCTCAAATGTATTATATACATTTGAGCTCTTGACACTCTGTGGCAAAATGTCATCTACGGAGCTGTTTAAATGACTTACATCTTTAAATTCTAAAAAGGAAGATATGAAGAGAGCAATTCTGCCCAAAACAGGTCCTATAGTACCCTAACACTGCATATTTTATTGCGCTGCCAGCTTTCTACTCAACTTCTTGACAAGTGGTAGTTAAAGTGAGTGTGAGAGAGAAAGGAAAATAATAAAATATGCAGTGCAGGGGTACTCCAGGACACTGTAGAAGGGAACAGTACTGCGTGCATTACCTGTTTGACCTCAGCCTGTAGGTGGCGCAGCTGCACACATTGCTCCAGGTGGCGGCGGTGTTGCTCTGCAGCCACGTCCAGCTCCTGCTGCTTCTCATGCAGAAACTCCAACAGATCCTGAACACGCGTAGCCATGTCAACATCCCGATCACACAGTAACTCCACTCCTACACAAAGGAACAGACACAAAACCAAGAATATAAACATGATGTTTCATATCAACCCCCAACCTAGGCAGCCATGAGGACCTGCGTAATTTCTTGCGTTCATGAAGTGAGTGAGTATATGATGATTTGCAGTAGGTGTTAATCAGATATGAGATGATATTTCTTGTTCAAGCTGCTTATCTCTCTGAGTCACTGTGGTTTTAGCCCAGTGTGGAAGCACTTCATTAAATGCAGCAAACCTGTGAATACCTTTGGATGTCTGTAAATAATGGCACCAAGTAATGTTCTGCCCGCATTCTATTGTCCACTTTTAAGTGGTTCAGTTATTTAGCTGTCAGCCAGACAGGTCACACAAGTCCAATGGGAAACTTACATAATGATGATCTGAAATGAAAGCTAAGACAAGAAAAGTGAAGAACTGCACAGTGATTCTAATCATCGAATCATCAACCCTTTCTTCAGGCGATAGGGAGCTCAATTTCTAGCGATGTTACAACCATCTGTGGCAAAGAGTCCAAGAGAGCACGACTGGCCCTTCTCTCTGAGTGTGAAATATGGTTCATCGGGATTCTAGCTGTGTCTGTTAGCTGACATAATGAAATTAGCAGTCAGTGTACTTCTTCAAGTGCCTTCCAATGACGCTGCATAAGAGGCATTTTGAAAAAGCACATGCTTGATTTCACTCTCTCAGAATTGGTAGCTTCAGGTGATAGAGGGTCCTAGCTAGTGGGTTTATTTACATGTGACTTTAGAATTTTAGTGTGCATGTCTCTAAGAGATAAACAGAGCCTCACCGGACGCCTGCACCTCATTGACATACTGCAGGAGCTCCTGGCCTTGATGAATGACGTCGAAGGTGAGGTTGTTCATGGTGAGGGCTTTGTCTGCATGGTGCTGCAGTCTCTGCTCGGCCAGAGTCAGATCCTCTGTGTCAAAGTCGCTCATCTGCTGAGACAGCTCCTCATTCCATGAATCCAGATCTGAGATGATCTGTAGGGCAAAGAGGTGCTTAAAGCTGCGTGCGCCACACAAACTCACACGCCGTGCTCAAGTCAAAGAATGAACTCTGATGAGCACAGTTAGTTGTTTAAAGAGACAGACATCCACACAGCATGTTATTTTCTTCTCTACACTCTACATCTAATTTGGTGTTTCTCCTGCTGAAAAACACCTGAACCATATGTCTAATTCACAAGTGTCCATTCATTTAATTCACATTAATCTAATTCACAACTGACCAACATAAATACGATCACAGAAAAAAATATTTCCAGTTAATTCTCAATTGTCTTCAAAAGTTAAAAAATAATTAAAAAATGTGATCCACAGCACTATCTGCGGTTTTGCCAGGTATTTTTCGGTTAATTATCTTCTAACTCTCTTTTTACATAGTTATAGGCTTTGTTTTGTAATCCTGTACCCTTTGCCAGTTGATATCTCAGGCCCTGCTCTGAGTTGAAGTGAGTGTGTTAAACCAGCAGGGCAGTGAAACTCCATGACCAGGTTTGGGAACCACTGCTCTATAGCACGTAGCAGGGCTGACCTCCTCTTGAACCCAACACACACTATGGTCTAAGTGTGTGCATGCAGTCTGTGAATAATCACTTCTGGCTACATCTTCTGCTCAGCTTGTGAAAGTTGCAGCTCATTAATTGCTGTTTAATTGCAGATCAGGCAGCAGGGAACTGCAGCTACAGCTGCTGGGCTTCATTTCAAGTAACACACAAACAGCGCACACACACACAACACACACCCCCTTTGAGCAAGCACAGACACTGAGCTTGAGGACTGAACATAGGATACAGAAACTGCAGGGGCATTAAAATGCATCAGTGCATTGATTTGAAGGTGGCGATTAAATCGTATTGATTTTGAAAAACTATTATAATGTGTTCCTTGCACACCCTACACACAAGAAAAAATAACTGATTTTATTGAACTATATTATATTCTGAATTGTTTCAAAATAAATTTAAATGATCTGTGGAGACATCTGAGACTACATGATGCATGAATTAATTTTCGACCAAATTATAACTGAAATGCTGTGATGTTAGAAATTAAAACCTAAAATGTGCTCTAACAGAAAATTAACAAGACATCTATCCATCTCTCTCTCTCTCTCTCTCTCTATCTCAGACACACACACACACACACACACACACACACACCATAAGTGCAGGTGGCATGGCATGACTCACATCTATGGCATCACGTTCAAAGATCCTGAGCTGCAAGAAGAGCTCCAGTTTGATCTTCCTCTCTTGGAAGAGCTCCTCCATCTGAGCCTGAGCCTCATCCAGCTGCTGCAGCACACTCTCGATGTGGTTTATGGAGCTGTTGTGCGGGGCCTTATTGCTGGATATAGCTGAATCTCTGAAAGGGCAAGAAATAAAGTTCTGTATGTGTGTATGGTTTCTAGAGATGGTTTGAAACTCAGCTAGGGAGAGACAGTAGATGTCAATCTCACTTTATGCTTATTTCTTTACAGAGTTTGCTTTTCAGGATAATAAAACAAGTAGTGTTACCAGATGTAGGTGGTCATTTTAACACAAAAAAGTGTCTTGTGCTCAAATTCTACTTACAGATTCAGGATATTACTGTTTACACCTAAGCAACACAATTTTGTTCATGCCTAGATAACAGAATGTTGTATTTTGAGGACCACACCTACTTAAATAAAAAAAAATCTAATGTATTTATGCTTTTATGCCCCATATTCTTTCATTAATTTACCTACTTCTTATTTACAATTCTTCAGTTATTTACATTTCTTTTTTGTATGCTCCTCTTTATTTATGCAGAATCTACACAAGCAAGTCTATTTGCAATTATTTAATCATTTGATGCATTGTGAGGGTGATTTAGGCATGCAGTTTGCATCAGCCTCCTAGAGCTAGAGAAAATTAGAGAAGCAAACTTTGGACATCAAAAATATCTTGCCTAATCAACTACAATTAGTGAAAAGGGTAAATTGTGAAAACTATAATTCCTTGATCTAACTACTTCCCATTAGTAAAAAGGTCATCGTAATCACTAGATTAATTATTTCCATACTACTAACAAAGACATGAATGTAAACCATGCTTTAATGAAAATGAGCTACCAAAAACAAATTATCGTCATTAGCAATTTTCAATCACAGCTAATAGCCTCTCATTTTCTGCCCAACTGCTATTCTTTATCATCAAGCCCTGCTGTAATAATATCTGTTTCAGGCTGAGAAACAGAAGGAGAATAATACTCTTTACCAACATTAGGGGAAACTATAATTTAATAAAATATAAAGGAGTCACATAATAGGCCCACGGAACCCCAAAAGACAAATTTCATTAAATCATCCACTGTAATAATTGAAAGTCACTACTATCATTATAATCTCTTTTGTCATTAGTAATAGCTAGTTCACTATTGATACTATGCTGCGTTAACAAGACAGCCCGTTCCCATGGTGATATGATATTAATAACTTGGCTTCACTGAGTTTCACAAAGAGTAGCAGAATAATTAACATGATGAAGAACCACACAGAAACAAATAAAGCAGGGATGTTTTGATGGCTGGTTTGTTTCTGAACGAAGTGTTGCTGCTGGGCTTGGAGCTGAATTTGAAGCGCTGTGCGTCAGCGTCCGGTGCCAGTGTGTGTGGATTCTCTCTGTAGTGCGTGTGTTGGCGTAAGAGAGTGCACTGGGAACCTTTCTGTTTGTACCTTTGTGCACAAAGTGGTTTAGGTAGTACTCCTCTACACAATTAGCCAAGCAGTTATGAAAGCCTGATTATATAATAAAGTGCTGCATGTGTGTGAGAGTGTAAAAGTGTGAGAGAGTGAGCGAGAGAGAGAAAGATATCACACTGTTTACAGAAATAAACATGCAGTCAAAGAAAGGCAAATTTAACATAGCCACGTCTCTGCATGATTTCTCACCCGAGGCTCTTTTTTCATCTCTTAATCACCCTCTCCCTCCATCTTTCAGATTTTCTCTTCTCATCCTTGCACCTATAGCATCCTTGGTTGATTCTTGGTAGAAAATTGGGGGGTGGGCGGCGCACTGGCAACTTTGTTGTCATCAGGTTCACAGGCAAGTATTTTACTCACTAGGCTACTACCATCCCCAAATATTTGATCAAATATGCATATCAGAGGTAACAGGAGTTATTTCAGCAATAACCACTTACTAATGATCTTTAGCGTTTATGACCTAATTAATAACCTTAAGTAAACGTTAAACCACTCAAACCTTTTATAAGAGTAGTCTAACTGTAAGGAGGTAGGGGGTTTTTCTATACTGGTGTACAGAGTATTTGAATATAGAATGCATGTGGATGGAGCTTTGTGGGAGCAGAGAGACAGGCAGGCTGCTGGAGCTGACAGAGGTAGAGAGAATTGCTGGAGTAGTACAGGCTGCCTGAGGGCTGCGGAGAGTCTCCAGGAGCTGGAAAGCCTTCTCTCTCTCACTCATGCACGCGCTCTCGCTCTCTCTGGGCTTACATAAGCAAGCAGCCCTGCTCAACCTCAGGCCTCACGTTTCTCAGCTGCAGCTCACTGCATATGGATTATGAATATGACAAATGGATTCTGCTATCAGTGTGCAAAAACAAGCACAACTCAGCAGGGGTTCAAATCAAATTGAAATTCTGCTTTGGGTGAACATCTCATTCTTTTTATCTTTTGCAGTGGTATTAGATTTGGTGCACGTCCTGTAGCACAAGTTGAATGATAAATCAGAATCTTAACATCAGTGCTAAAATTATATGTAAGTTAGAGGATGCAATGTGCTTTAAAAGTAAAATGCTGAAAATGCTTTGATAGAAAAGCTGTTCTGAAAGAGAGTAAAAGTGTACCTGAGCTGCTGGATAAGGTCCTCGCCCTCTTTTATGACGTTGACAGTGACCTGCAGGGTTGTCTGTTGCTGCTGGCCAAAGCGCTTGATCAGATCCTGCACTGCCTCCACTGACTCAGCATACACATCATCCAGCAGCTCCTTCTGCAGCTCCTCTAGCCATGTCCACAGCTACAGAACAAAAACAAACCTCTCTGAGCCCTTAAACAAGATATAGGATGAAGTAGGCCAGGAACACTCAAACAGCCCTGATGGGGAAAAAAATCTACTTAAGAATTAAAGTCTTTCCCCCCAAAACAATGCATGCCATATAGGAGATATTAGCTACGGTATCATGCAAAAGTCTGCAAAAGGCACCTATGCAAACTGTTTAAAGCTATTTTTCTCAGTGTGTGCTAATGTGTCTTTCTGCAAGAAAGTTAACATTAGAATACATGCAAACAAGAAAGCAGTAAAAAGTTTGTAAAAAAGTAGTTGATATTTTGTGAGCTGGTAAGGAGAACACAGGTGCTTGGATTTGTGAAATTCCATAAGCAGCGCCTGATTTAATTCAATGAAGTACTAACTGAGTCGTTTCAGATGGGAACTACAATACTGGGCTTCTCACAAGGAACACACTGATATACTGTATTTAGCATATCTAGTGATTATCAAGTGCAAAACACTCACTGCTCATCTAAACAGTTTGAAATTATTCTGGCAGGTACCTAAAACCTTTGCACAGTTTCGCAGCTAACTGTTTTCAGAGTTAAAATAAAAAAATCGTTTTTTGAATTTACACATAATGACTTCTTAATACGGACATTAATAAATAAATTCAAGCATGTATACTTGGCAATGGCTTGAGCAGTAAACAATTTTTTGTACGGTATACAACATGGATCCTTGTAAACATTTGCAGGCAACATGAATTCACTGACCAATCATTGTTTTCTCTTTCATTGGCATGGTGACACAATTTGGCAATCATCTAAAGCACTCATTCTTATCTACTTCATCGCAAATGGTGCTGTATCTCCAAAAATAATGGCGATCTGAGCTGTGAGTGAAAGCACTCAAAGTTTCAGCTCCTGAATGTTGCGGTGAAACTCACTGTTCTTTCGCTCAAACTGGAAAATATACCTCAGAAATACGGAAGTGCTTAGAATAACTTCCAATAACAAAATGCTAAGAAAACACCTATCATGAAAATATTTTCGTCTATGCTGCTGAAGCACAGCAAAGCACAACGAGGATCAACGAGAAATAATGAGGTACCTCTTTAACATGAGTGTGGAAGGAGACGGACATGTCCAGCAGGACTTTGCGCTGCTCCACACGTCTCACAAAATCCTGAATACGGTCCTCCAGCTGGTGGGCTGCTTGGTAGATTTCCTCCGGGTCACACTCCCCTGTCTGAGCCAACTGCTCCGCCGCCTCCAGCAGCTTATCGGCGTTTGTGTATGTGTTCTGATCCACAGAGGAGAGAATCACATACAGATACAGATACACGCAATCAGGTGTACAGAAGATCATATAGTACAGAAGCAAAACACTCAAAAACATACAGTACACCTCTGAGCTACATTAGTCATCTACTGATTTGCAGCACTGATGCAGGTTCTCGATTTTATATAACAGGAAACCACTCAAAACAGGACTTCACTTTACTTCTCCCTGAAACTCGTGGTATAATTTCAGTCTGCCACTCCTTATATGGATTACTAATCTGCTACTACATACCATACACCTGCCTTACACTATACAGAGCTTACATACCATGTTGACACATTACACCTACATTATATCTATTGCTGACAGTCATTTTCTGATCATCTTAGACTTCCAACAAGTTTGATTAAACAGATCTCTATGGTTTGATAACCATGTTTCTGTTCAATTTTTGATCATAATCCTCCCAGTGATCTTTGTAAATGGCCAAATAATTTCGTATGCAATGATTTGGGTGCTCCTGGTCTAACTGCATGCTTTCTAAGTGAAAATAAGTGTACAACATCTACATAATCATTTTTTATTAGGTATTTTGGAAACAAAACAAAATGCAGATTTTATTTTTTGTTTCCCTAATATGTTGGGAAAACAGAAACGTTGCCAATATTTCAGAAATGTGCCAGAAAATGTCACATATAAACCTGTCCCTGTAGAGGATTAATTTTCACTAAATATCAACAAAACATGTAATTTGACTGAAGGTAATAAAAATTTGGCATGTGACTATTCACACTGAGTTTGAGAAAAGGAGTAGAATGTGAGAAGGAGAGAATGGCACTGGGAGATGCAAACCTGAGCCACTTCTTCAAAGTCTTCATGACGTTTCTGCAGGGCTCTTGCACGATGGAGAGATTTCCCCACTCCCGTGTGTTTACTGAGAAACGCTTCACCATGGTTTTCAATCCAGTCAAGAACCTGCATATGGGTGCACACACACACACACACACACACACAAATTAGGACATGAGGACTAAATGGAAGAGTTTTACCCTTTACTCATGTACAACATATGTGAGAATCTGTCCTGTCAAACAGCTTGAGATAATGACAGTCCAATATAAAAGGCAGCACAGCAAGTGAAATTGTGGGTCACAGAAAGTGAGAATTATGCAAATGAGCCCCAGAAAGGTGATGTGCTCTCGCTTTTTCTGTCTCTCTCTCCCTCTCTAACTGCCACTCAAGGGCTCTGCACCTGAATGCTGCAGAGAACACAGGTTCCCATAGCAACGGTCTCCTAGCCTATGAGTAGTAAAAGTGGTGCTGCAATCCTCCCCAGCTAAGCACCCAAACCAGCACACAGCAGAGCAGAACAAACCCATCCGCTGAAAATGAAAACCAGTTAACTTTGAAAGAGAATGAAAAGAGGCAAGAAAGGAAAAAGGCAACAGAGGAGGACGTTTTTGCCTTCTAATTATGCATCACTATTTCTGTTATGTGTACATGAAAATAATCTCTCGGCCCTTTAGCCAAGATGTTGCGGTGGTGTTTTTCTGCCTGTATGAAAGGCACAACGTCAGTGGTAATTATATGCTTAGCTACAGCCTGCACAAACCAGCATGAGCTTTTTTTAAAAGCTGGAGTTTTCACTGCTCCTTGTGGCAAAACGCAGAAGAAAAAGCAGAAGATAAGTCAGCTGATTAATAGTACATAGCACACAGTAAATATAAGATAAGCCTGCTAAGTTTAAATACTGAGCAGAGGAAAGCTGATGTATCTCTGTTACAACAGTAAATGAGGATATTGGAAAAATCATTCAACAGCCAGGGGGCTTGACTTTCAATTATTCATTCTTATCCCTCTGTTTTAACAGTTCCTCCATCACTCTCTTACTGCTCTTTAATCCAGTCCCCATCCCACTTCCCAAAAGAGCTTCAGAAATTCAGCTTGCCTGCTGCCTATAGGTGCACGTGAGCGCCTGTGCAGCGGGTGGTGTTGGGGTGATGCTTGGGTGCTATTTACCTGTTGGACATCCTGCTGAAACACACACAGCTGCAGGCGTTGGTGCAGGCGGAGCTTTCGATGTTGCCAGATGTTCTCCAGCTGTCTCTGGTGATGCAGGACCTCGTGGATGATGTCCAGCACATGGTGCACTGCCTTCGAGTAATTGGCAGTAGCCGTCAGCGAATCAGCACTGCCAGGGGTTAGAGGCCGCTGAAGTTTGTCCAATAAGGCTTTGCCATCTTGACTCACCTGCATGAAACAAGCAAGAAAATGACTCAACTACCTTATTCAAGTTAATGACAGGATTGACTGTGCAGCACCAACCCCTTCACGCCTCTGTGCCTTTTTCAATTGGTATAATTAGTCTAAAGAGTGACTATATCTGTAATTGGCATTCATGTATTAATGCGTACCAACAGCCCCAAGATCAATTAATTTAGGAGTGTTTTCAACAACACATAGTGATTATACTTTTCAGCTTGAACCGTACCTCAGAGTAGGCTGTTGTGATGTGTTCATACAGGCCCTGGTGATGGTGGATGGCATCTTCCAGATCCTGAAGCTCAGAGGGCAAATCCACCTCTCCACACGCCTTACACCATGAGTCCACATTACTCATATACTGTTGGCACAAGACATAAAAGAAAAGGGCATGAACGAGCTATATAACACAGTTCAGTATCAAGTTTAAAACCATTATGTACTCAGACACTCTGGCAGGGCTAGATTTTCTCTCTTTCACACTTAATCAAACAGAATCATTATAATCAGTAACGTAATCAACTTCTACACAATCATACACACACTGGGAGATGCACAGTCAAAATGAAGATTAGATTTAAGCAAGGTCAGGTATTTTAGTTATCGTTAAAGGGGAAGACCTGTACTCTGCCTGCTAAGACTAAGCTATACATGCTGTTTAAACCATTTAAAATATGCATGCCACAATGTTTCCAAAATTATATTCTGTACACAATTCTGTACTGTTCCTAGATTAGTTTACAGGATCAAGAAAAAGAAAACCAAAAGACAACAGTCTAAATTATGGCAAAACATGTTAATAAAGGGGAAAAAATGCACAAACAAGTGCAAGCCTCAATACAAAAGTCTGACAGAAATTCCCTTGAAAAAAGCCGATCCTTGACCATCCTACTTCACATAGAAAGGGGGGAGGGGTCTCCTTTTGACCCTGCTTCCTTGTCTCAAACAGAATGGCATAAATGAGGGGGGTTTTGTGTACAGTGAAAGAATGTGAGATGAGGGTAAGCTCACAGGGGGAGGAATCCTTGGAAAAAGAGGGCTGATCCTGCTGCTGCATGAAAAGGCACCATAGATGAGAAGAATATTCCATTAGCGAGAAAAAAATAGGGCACACATACTTCTGCAGTCGTATGTGCTCAAGGACTCCACATCTGTGAATTTTCCACCGTGGTGTATTTGAGGACGAAGATATGAATGAATTAAAAAAAAAAAAAAAAACACAGCAGGAGACTGAAAAAAATCTAAAGATATTTCCTTTTTTACACTTATATGAGATTACAGACTTTTTATGAGTGCTTTCATACTGTGTAGCCACAGTTTACTCTGTGATTAGGAGAACATTGATCCCATACAAACAGAGTATTACCTCAGTCTCATTTTACTCCTCCTTTACATTTCAACTAATCATTAGCTTATATTTTCACTACTTACATCAAACCAATGAGATTCACTGATCAGGTCGGTTTCTTAGTCAGTCCTGGTTATCAGCAGATATAACATTTAATAGTAATAGTATTATTCTCTATATTCCAACCTGGTCACATTTCTGGTGGAAGGTAGCAGACATTTCCAACAGCGTGCTCCTCTCATCCAACGCAGCAGCGAAGGCCTTCCATTCCTGCTCCAGCTGGCCTGAGATCTGCTTGATCTGTTGAGATGCATAGTGGCCGGCCTCCAGCAGCCGGTTCCCCACAGACATGATGCGGTTAATGTTCACATACACATTCTGCAGTAGGACAAAAGGGAGAACCAAGTTAGTCACAGTTAAAGAACAGAATGAAAGAAATTACTTTAAATACATTTTATTCAGAAAGTTACTCTCAAAGTATTACAATACATTTATAAATTGTAAACCTAAAAAGACAATGCAAAATAATAAGTAAAGAGAAAATGTTCTTAACCTCATTTAGAAACAGCTTTTTTCTTTGCTTTCCAAAAATTCTGTCAGTTTCTAGTGAAATGAGGCACCTGCCATTTTCTGTACAATTAAAAAATACTTAACAGTACATCATAAACTGTTTTGTTTGATGGCGTCTATTCATACCTGTGCTAGTATGATTCAATAAATGGTGACCTCTGAAAGTCATTTAAACCTGAAGGATTCCAGGTAGTGTTTAACATGCTTGTCATTGCTCATGTGAAGAGATCACAGCTCTTCCAGTCTGATTAGAGTGCCTCTGATCAATAACTCACAGCTCCTCCCGCTTAGGCACTGATTTAACTTAATACCACTCAAATACTGCTGAGAACCTCTGTGTGAATATTTAGGAAGGTTCTGGCAGCCAGGTCACTTTTTAATTCCTACCATTCAAGCTACAATATATCCTAATAAGATATTCTGGTGACGCATTTGAGCCTGAACAATTATTTAGATGGAAAAATACCATTATAAAGCACCTGCAAAAAGTGCAGAGCCACATCAGTCATGCTACAGGCATTTACATCTCACCAGCTGCATCTCTCACGCAACTGGAGTGCCTGTAAACAAACTGAATCCCCATTCCCCTCTATTTCCTCTGTGTCACACTGAAACAGAACTTGATCCATATTCGTGCTGAAGAAGCTCCTGAAAGCATGTCCCTGTATGGATCCAGGCATTCAAGTAAGTGCATGGATTGTAATCCAGCAGTACCACTTCTTACCTTTAGTTCTCATCACTGAGGTCATTCTAGTCAAAATCACTTACACAGTGAATGGGTTTGCATAGGATGACTAGAACCTCTTCACTATATAATTTGTTGGTCGGTACACAACTGATAAAAGCAAAACTTTCAAATATACGAAAAAACAATTTTGGTCCAATAGATACAAAAAACGGACTTCATATAATAGTCTATGTATGAGCCTGGGCTGTTTTGAAGAAAGCAAACCAGCAGAAGTCTGTTTAAACAAGAAGAGACTAAATTGGTGGTTTGAAGGGCCCAGAGGCTAAGAGTTGGAAGGAATGAGAGCCACAAAATATAAAAGAAAGGCACAGTACCGGGAAGAATTAAATGAGCACATTCAAAACACTTGTCTAGACAAAATAAGGACATAGCATATTCATTCATTCACAAATGTGCCCGTCTCAAAAAAATCCCTTTACGCAAGCAAATGTTTTGCTTGTCGAGTACAAGGGAAAGCCAAAACATGTTAAAAATAGAACTTGATCAGAAGCTATTGAGATAGCGCAGTCCAAGTGATGTTTCTAATCTTACACAACAGTAAAATTCCACTCGGCATTGGTTTTGTTATCTTACCATGCAGTTCATGGCAAAGTGATTGTGCTGGGTCTGGAGCTCCATGGCATGTGAGTGATTGTTGCCAATCTCGGTGTAGCCCGCCAGAAACAGGCCCTTGTTGTGCATGATCCAGTCAAACATCTGCAAAGACACAACATAACACATACACTCTTTAAACATACTTAGCTGGGGGGGGGGGGGGGGTTAGTGGGCACGTGTGTTGATGTATTTCAGCGTGTGATGGGGTATTCACGTGTCATGTTATAAATGACTGAGCAGTACAGCGAGTGTGTGCATGTACGAACACACTCACAAACCAAAAAGAAAAGGCTGTGTGTGTGTTCATAATTCACATTCATAATGGTGGGTTCATGAAGATGATTTGGATAAAAATAGAATGCTTAAGAATGACCCGATTCTCAGGAGGAGAGAATAGCTCCTGGTGTCCTAGCAACATGAAAAATCCTCCACCCACTACATGCAGCGTTTAGACTGCTCCATTAGTGCTGAGGCAAAAAGTAAACACGATTTAAGAAGGCAAGAAAAACACTAATGTTCATTTCAATAATGATCAAGAAAACAATGGTTACATACGAACAAAACCTCTCACTTACACATGCATTACCAATTACTATTTCACCTTCCAAGTATCAGATGATATGGTTAGGTAACCCAGCAGAAAAGTCCTGGTCTAAAATAAGGTGGTATGACTTGTACAGGGACCATATCACACAAATAATATTTAGCAAAATTATTATCAGTTAAAAGTTTACAAAAAGAATAATAAAGAATTGCACACTAATTCCTTTCAAGATAGTACCCCATGAAAAGTGGCATTATTCTTCATCCTGCATGACTTAATAAACATAATTACTGCTTTCATGCAATGGAAGTACAGTGACTTGTCGTTTTTTGAAAATAACATATTTGGCTACATCATTATTACCATCATTATGCACCAGGTGCAGGACAAACCAGCACTAATCAATAATATGGTGTTTCACATTGACCTCGTACCACCCCGTCCTATCATCAGGGGAAACACTGCTTTAGCACACACTTCACAGCTTTTTCCCTCTCATACCAGGGAAAACATTTTATTATGGACCGTCTACAATATGACACAGTATGAAAGGAAAAAAAAACAAAACACGGATTTCTCATTTCCAGTGTTTTTAAAACTGATTCTCTTTTTGACATCAATATCAAACGACATTCTGGGATATGCTGAGTTTTTGTTTATATTTTCAAACTAAAAGTTATAATGCTTACAAAAATCACAAAAGTTCTATGTTCCCTTATCAACACTTGTCACTGTGTTGTTTCTGTTTATCAGAAGCTTTTTTGACAGCATGTACCGTCACAGCATTAAATCCACGAGCTAGCTACATAAAAGTGGTCAGTTAGCTTAAAATACAACTCCTTCTGTAAACACAGCTTTCACTATCAAAACACTATCGGGTTCTGGAAACCTATTCACATAAAGCTCATCTACAGACCACATAAAAATACCATCAGGAACACTCATTTACATATTAAAGCGGATAAATAATGCTGTAGCAGTAAGAGCAGTAAAGTTAATCGAAGTATTATGTAACTTGCTTTAGCTATTGCTTATTTCTTACAAAACCTCTATCAATACAGTAACAAGATGCTACTAAAGCTACAAATAAAAGCTAATTCAAAAATAACTTTGATTCCTCTGCATTTTGTGTGCAGTTTTCATATGTAATTGTGTGGACTGTTTAAAATGTTTTCATATTTTTGTAGACCCCAGGAAGATCAGTCTTGGTCTTACCTTCCAAAATCAACAAATATGCACAAGGATACAAGCATCCCTGGAGTAATGACAATGTACGAGTAACAATTCAAGCCCATGCGGTCTGCGACAGTGAGGGTGAGAGTGCCTCACCTTCTCAGCGTCCTGCTCAAACAGCCTGAGCTGGAAGCACTGGTCAAGCTGTAGCTTGCGAACATGCCAGGCCTGGTGCAGATTCTGCCGCGTGCTGTGCAGCTGCTCCAGCAGGGCAGAGATGCGGGGTACTAAGCCCTGTGTGTCAGCATTGGGCTGGCCCTGGCCCTCCCTCTGCCCAGGGCCAACGGGCACTGTACGGTTGGCATAGCTCTCACTGCTTTGAATGCGTTGGAGCAACCGCTGGCCCTCTGTATCCACCTCCTCCACCGGGGCCTTCATCACCTTCTTCTTCAGTGCAGCATGTTCCTCAATCATACGTCGCGCCCCATCCAGGTCCTGCGGAAAGTCCTTACGTGTGACCGTGTCCTGCATCTCTTCCAGGCGGGACAGCAGATGCCTTGCATTGCCTGTGAAGTCTTCAAAGGCCACACGGATCTCTATCCACTCCTCATGATTGTAGTCCAGACTGCCCTCGAAGTCAGGCGTTAGCTGGGATGGGTCCACCACTTTGGACAAGCCCTCCAGGGACACCATGGTGGTCTGAAAAATGAAAACAAATACAGTACACAGAAGGACAAAAAGGAAATGGTGGTAGGAGGAAAGGACAAGTGAATTCACAGCATGTGTGATTTACAAGTGCGAGGAAGCAGGTAACAGGAAATGGTAATGAGAAGGAAATTAGAAAGAGGGAAATTGGAAATGCAAGGGCGTGTTAAGAACAGGCAGAAGGAATATTGAGGAAACAGAAAGGAAAGCCAGGAAAAATAATCAACAAGCACAGCAGCACCATCATTACACTCTGTTTTGAATCCCATATGATTTAACACAGCAATTCCAGGCTCAGTTAATGACCAGTAAGGTGGGACAGTTATTTTTAACAAGGGGCAAAAATCTAATTTAACTCTGCCACAAGGGGACAGCTCAGAGTCCAGAGTAGATAAAAACATACAGTCTAGAACTGGTTGCAAAGCCTCAGGGCATGAGAGGAGGCAGCAGATCTACAGACCATGAGCACAGTCAAACAAGCTCATCAGAAATGTCATATAAGTACAGCAACAGTCGAAAAGAGACAGGTACATGTTTATAAGAGTGGAAAAATCTGACAAGCATGGGTAATATGTTTTACTCTCGTGAATCACTCCTTCCCCTAATCATATTAGGAAATAAGAATGACAGCCTCAACAACTGTGTGTCCTTCCTCTCCATCCAGCTATCTATAGGCCATTTTCGCTCTTGCAGGCATTTCCTTGCCTGCACTCAGATGTCAATTCAGAGCTGAAAGCACATGCTGAGAGAGAGAGAGAGAGAGAGAGAGACAGACAGAGAGAGACAGACAGACAGACAGAGAGACAGACAGACAGACAGAGAGACAGACAGAGACAGAGACAGAGACAGACAGACAGACAGACAGAGAGAGAGAGCAGATGGACCGACAAAAGCAAATGAGTGGGCTCCATCATGGCTGTGTGAAAAGGCGAGAGCCAAGCTGTTTGGCTCTTTTGCTGAGTCAAGGTAAATGCACCCCCCTGCTATTCTTCTCAAATACTCAAATACTCAATTTACTCAAATAAGAGCTCCCACCTAACATGCAAATGTATTTTAAGTAGGGCTGGGAATTTAACGCGTTAATTAGATTAATTAATCACAGAAAAAAAATAACGCGTTAATATTTTTAACG
>JBBPCX010000147.1:14874295-14885539 GCA_037974365.1 Hydrocynus forskahlii | reverse complement strand
CAGGGATAAAAATGTCATGACCATTGTAGCCTAAGTTATAGGCTTGTATTCAATAATAAATGGTAAAAAAAACTGCTTTAAGTCTGTATGTATGTGTGATTAAATGCGATTAATTAGGTTAATTAATCGCCACACCATGTAATTAATTAGATCAAAAGTTTTAATCGCTTGACAGCACTAATTTTAAGAGATCCCAAAAGGAAGGGTTTACTCCACTGATTCGCATCCGCCCTGTACATGACAGGTGCTGAGTTAATGCTTACATTATAAACACAAGTAACAGGTGTGTAGACCACAAATGGTTGTGTTTTCTGATACTCTAAAGTTATTTAATTCAAAACCTTGTATAACCATATTTCAATACAAACTAGGGTTGAGGGACATCATACTGTGAAATATTGGCTTCAGTAAAACACTGGAACGGACAATGACAACAAGGAATTTGCACAAGATAATAAGTAGAGCTGCACTATCAATGACAATAATGCACCTTAAAGCTGTTTGCCAATAGCCATTAAACAACAAAAATAAGAATGCTTCAGTGTCAGTGGGTGTAAGATGTAGTATTGTGACGAACGTCAGCAATGGACAGTTGTCCATCAATCCAAACATAACGCACATCACCACGACCAATCGTTCTTATTAAACCCCATATCCAAAATAACTACATTAATCTTTATATTATAGAAATAAACATTAAATGTCCTGTCACTATCAACAATTTCAACTGATTATTAATCCCATATAAATAATTGTTGATTAATATTTTAATTGCTCCTCTTTGTTTATTTTATGCAACTATTACAGTGTGAACCTAAAGCAATCAACACATTTACCTATATTGCCTCCTTGTTATATTTGCTTAATAGAAAACAATATTTAGTACTAACATGAAATAATGTAATGCACTGCTGTGTACATGTACACTAACAACTGTCTACAGTGACACACTGCATATTAGCATTAGGTATTCAGCTATCATTTGACTACTAATGAACACACCAGATTCACACCCTGCTTGTTCATATCCGAAATTTCATGACTAACGGAAAATAACTGATTAGCTTAAAGAACTGCAAAATAAATAATTCAGGCAATTAAGTAATAACTTTGGCAGGTCTAGCCTTGCTAGTCTAAAAGTGCTGCAGTACGGTCATATTCGTAATCAAATCATAGTCTAACCCCACAAAGGAAAACCATTAACCTACTTGCTGTAGCATGCAGTTTATAGCTCTGCTCTCAACTCAGTTCACAAGAACATTAGTTGATGTATCAAAATAAGCACATTACAGTTATAAAAAACAGAAAGTGAGCCCCACATGGACACCTCTCTCCCCTCTTTAAGACTGGGATTTGCTCTACACTGTGCTGTGAGAGCAAAACAGGCAATATAGGGTAGGCGACACCAAGGCTGCACAACATATTGCTGCTTAATAATTTAAGAACAAGAAACTGAGCAAAATGGATAATGAGTGTCTGTGCATACCCTGCATACTATAAGACAAATGTTAGCTTCCCCGTCTAGTCTAGTATCTTAAAATTAGCTTGTTAATTATAAGCTAATCAAAATGGGTGTCTGCCTTAAAAAGAAAACAAATTGATGTTTAGAAAAGTATTTATTAATATTTAAGATGTGAAAAACTATATACAGCATTGGTTCCAATTAATTTATTGCCAAAAAAAAAACCTTTCTGAACTCTTCCCTTCAATGCCTGGCTGAAACTGCAATGCTTTATCAAATGGGGTACATTTAATAATATCCTGACATTTGATTATTTGTACCCATTCTGCTGAGCCCCATAAGAAGATTAAACAAACAATTACACAAAAAGAGGACCTTCAGCAAAATTCCTTTATTTGTGGTCAGCACTCAAGACACTGGCTTTCCGAAACATGTTTTCCGACGTGACTAAAAACAACACCCTCATCCTGAAAACACAAAAGCAGAGCAGCTGACCACAACAAAACACCTATTATGCAGGCTAGCATACAATATGCACAAATTAGTACCTAATCTGTGCATATATATTTTGCACAATGCATAGAGCAGCTACACCTGCGCACACACTGACAATCTATATATACTCCCACACACACCCCCCTACACCGCAGCAACGAGAGCTTCCCCTGCCCACAACAATACAGTACACACATCCAACCACACAAATCTACAAAAAGGCTTCTTCGGCGCAGAAGAGACATAAAAATTAACTTGTACACAGATTTTGCTAAAAGACAACCCTTAAAGCAAAGGCTACAAATAAACAATATATTTAACACAAGATGCTAATCTTGTTAAAACAACAGCAACATTTCTCAGACTGCACCTGTTTTAAAACCAGCTAATTCCATGCCTCTAAATCATCTGCGGTAAAGCAACAAAAGGGAATGTGGTACATCTAAGGCACAAAAACAAAGCACTCAGAAGAAAGGACCCATTAATGTTATCAAGAATAGCCGAGATTATGTCTCTGTGCATTGCTGAGCACTCACGATCATCACAAGACAGAATATTTTACCTCCAGCATTTCTTAGACCATATGTTTGACAAATAATGAGCCCAGTGTAGCTCTGACTAATAAAGTGCAGTATCCGTTCTCCACTATCCAGCCTAGAGACTGCTGTGGAATGAGCCCCCAAGAGAAGCAAGCCTGGTTCATCTTCTGAGTAACTGCACACAAAAGGCTCATACCTCAAACTCAAACTTGGAGCTGCCAAAGTTGGTCCTCTGCTTCTGCCAGAAGTTGTCTGGTTTAATGATGAGAGCGACGTGGATGCAGCAAGGGAAGGACTCCTGCAGGATCTTCAGCAAAGGCTTGATGGAGTCCCACTTTGAGCCTCGCATGTCCACAATGACTGTGAAGCCATGTTTACACACGTCCTCGCTGGAGAATGGGAGAGTGGGAGAAGGGACAAGAAGAGAGAGATGGCGATAGGGAAAGGGAGGGAGATGGAGAGAACAAAACATGAGCGTTAATCCTCTTTGCATTACATAATCTATCCAGCATCCTCTCAACTGAGGAGAGAAACAATTAAAATGCCTCATCAGATTTGGTATATGATCCAAAGATATGCTGACAGTTTATGTTTGCAATGCACACACCACTTTACTTTATAACAATTAAGCATATACATAAGTGAACTATTGCATATAGCAAAGATAAAGCTCTTTCCTCAATTGGCAATTAATGCAAAGAAATACTGAACGGCAGCCAGAGAGAAAAGAGTATTGCTTACCCATGGCAGACAGCTTCAGAATGCAGCTAATGAGCATCAGGCAAATGAACAGCTGGCGAAGGCCTTCAGTACCTTCTGTCTGTTTGTCTGTCTGTCAGTTTAACTAACTAGCGCGTCTGTCGGTTTCTTGTCACTCTGTATCTCTGACTGCAGGCTGGATCAGTTAACACGGCATCTACCTGTCAATCTCCTCCTCAGATGTGCATGGACAGGTCGGTCGTTATGTTATAACGAGCCGAGCTCCATACACACCATCAGCAGATGCACATGCAGCCTGTGTTACTGCAACACTGTTTTCTGCTCACTCTCTATCTCTCTCTCCCACCCACTTACATGCTCACTCGCCCTCCCTCCCCATTTCTCTCTGCCACTCTCCAGCTCTGTGCAGCTCGCTCTCTCTCCCTCTCGTTATGCGATCTGCTCTGAGACTCAAGCTCTTGCTCTCCCTCCCTCCCTCCCTCTCTCTCTCCCTCTCTCTCTCTCTCTCTCTCTCTCTCTCTGGTGTGACTGTGTGGGTGCAGTGGATGGAGCTGAGAGGAGAAAACGATGATGTGGAGGAGGAGGAAGGTCTGTTGGCAAAAGCTGAACTGGTTTTCTAGAATCTGGCCCACGCTCCCACTCACCCTCGCTCCCTCTCTTTTCAGTTCTGTTAGTCTTCCCTCTCTCTGTCAGGTGTCACACTTTTCCACCATAAGTAACAGGATAAACAGAACCGCAAACAAGAACAAACAGAGACCATACAAGAATACTACAAATCCTCTATACTGCAGAAGCTAAAATACAACAGTGAAATAAAATAAAATACCACCAAAAATATAACATGTACTATGACAGAGATAAAATAATTCCAGCTAAACAGACAACACTGTAAGAACATATTCCATGCGTGATAAGTACATCACATACTACATCATGAATATCACCAGTATATAAAGAATAACCAATCGCATGTTATCTTACAAAATAAGATGGATCAACCCTGTTTAATTACATTTAGTTCAGCGCAGTGTTTGTCCAGTATTTTATTTTTTGGACAAAAACAGCCATTACTCCTTTATTATATAATTTTACATTATATTCCAACCTCTCTTTATCGGAGTACATTCAAAATGAGCTGTGTTTGCAGCTTAGCTTCCATACATGAACTAAACTGACAGGGTGATTTAACTTTAACAGTGTCTACATAGTAAATCAAATGCTTATTTTAAGAAAGAGATGAAGATTAATTGTACACTTTTATATGTGTTATTACTGGTTTCTTTTTGTCATCTATGCCAATATATGCAACCTCTGAGAGAAAAAAAGTCTTGTGAAATAGTATTTTTTTTCATATTGTCATCCACCTCTGCAAAAATAATAAGGTCATTAAAAAAAAAAAAAAATAAGGAAGGTAAACACTAGAAGGCAGGTTAAGACAGTTCTCCATGAGACAGAGAATGAGGTGAGACATGGAAACACAGTATTCCTCCACCCATTTAATTCAAGCAAGCATCCAGCACAGCGAAAAACATGAATCATACTGGTGATGTACCCTACTCCATGAAGTGCCATTCACACCAAAAGTTTAACATTCCTTTGTGTAACATTTTGCAGAATACCACCTAAAATTATGGATTAGGTTACTATAAGCACCTAACTCCATTAGTTCACCTAAGTACTGAATCAGTGGTTTTGAAGGGCACACAAACCTTTTCTGAGTTGAAGTTGGTTGACATATCAAAGATTCAAGGACTTTCTGTCCCAATAGTCTACACTGTAAAATTAAATGTAATGAAATTGAACGGGAAATTGTGTAGATGCATTCAAAATACATTACAGATTGCTAAAGGCTTGTGACTGATTTTTTAAAATCAGAATATCAGTAAAAGGTTAAGTATATCAACATGCATTTATTTGCATACACAAATGTAGTGTTTGTGACAAAGAGCCTGAGCATTAATTAAAGCATTAATTAGCTACTTAAGGGATACACCAGAACCATGTGGAGTATACAACACTTTAAACTGTGCACCAGTTTGCTGTCTATTTTGGTGGTGTCTGCATGCAAATTGATATTTCTATCTAATCAGTCAGTTCTGAAAAGGACAATGCTCAAAATGAGTGATTTCAGCAAAGGAAACATGATGGAAAAGTGTGATTGGCTGGCTGAGAGGCATGTGTGTGTGTGTGTGTGTGTGGTTGGGGTTTACCTGGGGATGCCAGCAAGATAGGCGATGAGTCTGCGCAGGTCCTCCTGTCGTATTCGGTCATGATTAGTACGTGAGGGGAATGTTAAGACTGGACCACCGCGCTTGTCTCTGCCACCTGGTGGACATAAAGAGGGATTAGGAGGAAGAGAAATGATCAGACCGCTGCTTGTGTGACCATCCATATACATTCCAACAAGAGGCAGAGCTCAGCAATTTCATACATTATTACAGCACTTTACCATTTGCCACTTGCACACCCAGAGGAACGGATGCTGGTATGTGTGAGGGTGTGTCTCGCCATGATTTCACACTATGCACATATTATGAACCTACATCACACACAGGGCGTTAAAGATGTGTGTGCATATTTTGTGATGGTCCAGATTCTCATGTTTCAGCCCTGAAAGGGGGCTCTCCGCAAACAGTGTTGAAGAAGCACAAAACAAAAACAGTTGCTCACTTCCACTTCCCCTTTCTGATCCATGTTTATCCAACTGAAGTGCCCACATACTAAACCTGACTGCAAATACACAGCTTCAGAAAGCTGAGGTAACAGTAATAACGAGTGCTACAATGCTACAAGTGCTTTTAATTCCTGCATTCTATTCCTACTGTCGTGCTAGAAGGGCTGTTCAGGAACAAAAGCGAAAAACAAACATGAAAAACAGAAACAAATTGTGTTTTCCTGGGAAAAAGTAAACCAAAAACAGGTATCCATAACTGAAATTTCTGTTACCAGTTAATAACCGTCATCTGGTGCACTGACATTAAGACAATGACATTTGATTTGAGTGTTGCCAGCATAATCAAAATCATAACCATCTTTGCAAGCACACCATTCTAATCATTGACATGCCACCCTGTCAGAGCAAAACGTTTTTGTTCCAAGGATCCTTCTGAAAAAATTTACACTACATCACTGTCTTAAGCATTCCAAGGCAAAGTAAGCCTAAAATGAGCACATTTTCTCAAAATAATCCTAATTACTTTAAACCGTGCATTCGTTTTCTATCGTAAGTATCCATCAGTATTTTGCATTCTTACTAACTGGTTTAGAAATATTATCTTAGGGTTGGCAAATAAAATGTCAAATACTGGTAGAGGTGAAAGACTTTTTACTTTTTACCAATCCTAGTTATTTAGACTACATGTAGAAAAATTAACAAATAATTAGTGTTATTCTTATTATTACAAATATTATGTAGAACATACAAAAAATATATAAATGTGTTTATTTGTTAAATATTTGTGTTTTTCAGAGCTTGTCCCATTTACTTATTAAAATTAAAACCTTATTCTTGTCTAATTTAGGCTGATTTGTATTGCAATTTTTACACAAAAACAGCTTCTACAGGACTGCACCATCGATCCCTGTATTAAACTGTGGAATACTAACCCTGTAGGAGAAAACTCCCACTGCTCTAGTCCAACTGTCCAGCTCAACGTTAGCATTAGCTTGTAGTCAGTAATGCAGTGTTGCACACAAGGCTTATGAAAAAGAATAAACTATCGCTGTGACAGCATGTTTTAACAACATCTGCATCAGTTTATCATCAGCCAAACAAGCTACAGGACGCAGAGGAGGGGAAGGAGAAAGTTTTTACCCTCTTTCTCTAGGCATTAATCCCTTCTGTTCTTCCTCCGTGCACATTTAAAAACACAGCGCTTAGCAGACAGACTCAGTAAAGTGCACTGACTCGATCGTAACGAATCAGGCCTGCAAGGCCATCCCAGTGGATTTTCCCAGGCAAGAAAGTGCTGAACCCCTCTAATTGAGTGTACGCTTAATAGGATCAACCATCTTATCCCCCTGGCATGAAGAACAAAAAACATAATCACATTTGTGTGATGCGAAATCAAGTCTTTGCAAGGGGCTATACTGGCTGTTACTCTTTGCTTTAATAAGTCGTAGACACAGGGGTAGTCTTAATACTCAGTTATTTTTCTGTGTACAATAAATCTTCCCCACTGTGTCAGGGCGTACACAAATGACAATCTCTATGGGACTGTTGTCCACACTAGAGTCTTTATGTGCTTGTTATGTGTTAGTCTCATGACCTTGAGTATGTAAGACCTGTTTCTACCAGCATGACGCACTGAACATAATACCTTTCATCCTCAAGAGTCTGGGACTAGAAAACACAATCAAAATACAGTGAGACTGGGGGAACACTCTTCTAAAACTGTATGCTTTGTGTTTGGCTATTGGAGAACAGTGTTCACTGCAATTGCTGAGCTGGAGGGCACAATTATGCACCACCACTGTCTGTCTTCAGCTTAATTCAACTGGACCAGCAGGACAAGGGGACGTAAAAGAGTGTGTGCGTAATCACTTCACAAAGGAATCTGGATTAAGTACTATTCACAAAAAGAAGATCACCTCCAGAACAACAATCTCACACCCTGGCATGCACACAACGAGCGGCAACTTTCCCTTCACCTCTAAAGGTTATGGCGTTCAATATAAGCTTAGAGATATCTCATGAGAGATGAAAAAGTGGAAAAGTATCATCAAAGTGGCACAGACCCAAATATAATATCCTCAAAGAAGAGTTTTAGGTTTCTTTTTCCACGTTTTGCTTCATATCAAGTTTTTAAATGATTTCTATGGGCTTCTTGTGTACATCCTTCTAAATCTACAGGCATAGGACAATACAGTAAAATTCCACTGGAAATTGTAGTTACACACTTATTTCCACCTTACACTTGAACAGAACACTTGAACAGAACTTGAACATGAACAGAACCATGTGCAGACATTTAACAGGGGTGGTACTAGTTTACAATCAAGGGTAGAGATGTTGTTCCACTTCCATCTCCGGCTGCAATCATTTATACATTAAGGAATAAGTGGAATTTTGGTTATCTTTGATCCGTTGTAAACATGCGCACTCCGATTCATGACTGGACATTCAAGTCCCAGCTTTACTTAAGAAAAGATGAAAAGGAAGACAAACTGCATCCAGTGGTAACAGTGATATCTGACATGTTTCATAAACACCGCTCTAAAAAGTTACTGACACAGCTGAATTTTGGCACCAGTAAATCATGAGCTCTGATTTGACAGATAATACTGAACTAGCATTGCTGCCGTATTTTTCAATAAAGCCAGTTTTCAGTTTATATAAAACAGTGTTTGGACATGTGCCTAGTGCTTTGGGCGTTTCCCAAGACTGCTAAGCACCTCTGAGGTACCCTTAAGCAAGGTACCGTCCCCACACACTGCTCCCCAGGCGCTAAGTTCCTGGCTGCCCGCTGCTTCACTTAGTGAATGGGTTTAATGCAGAGGAATAATTTCACATGGTTCACAAACGTTGTGCTGAGTTCACATGTGACTATAAGAGGCCACTTTAATTTATATACAGATGCAGAATTGGTTGGTTCAAGCAGACAATCAATAGCTTTGCTATTTTAGAACAGCCAACTTGAATTTTTAGGACTAAAGCACACAACAAGGGGGCAGCAGTTTTTGCTTGCACTGTAAAGTCTGACATCTGAGAAAAACAGACAAATAGCCAGTAATGCCACATTTAAACCCCAACATCAAACACTACTGATTCAAAAGAATTATTCAACATTGAAGGAAAGAAGATGGATGATTATTTTAAATTTGTTTAAAATACTCATTCACAATTCACACAATAACTGGAGGATTATGGGAGAGTGTTTTTTGCTTGTGGCTGCACAAAAGGTACAGAAGCAATCAATCCAAGCTCTTTCCTAGTTCAGACATGCACCTTCAATTAACAGTGGGTTATATGGTTGCAAGAACAACACTGAGAAAATATGTGCATGTCCAGTAACTCAAGCAGGTGGGCAGAACTGGGCAGAGTTCCAAAGCATGGAGAAAAAAAAAAGACTTGAACATTTGAAAACTTGTTCAACATGACATTACACATGAACCTCTCACCATGATTTTATTTTTTAAGCCTTTGTAATATGACTCATAAGGAGCGGAACTATACAACTGATTATACTGGATTGTGTAATATGAACCTCTATACAACATGCACAAGTATAGACTGCTACATTCAATGGTCTGCAACAAATAAAGTACTCAATTTAATGCTGAATTTACTACCTAAAGTGTACTTTAAAAAAATGAACTATCAGTGGAGACAACCCCTCCTCTAACATTTTCACATACGCCTTATTTTTTTTGCTGTATTACACACACACACTAGTTAGTGAATTTGTGTCAGACTTCTCTATATAGTTTATTATTGACCAGAGATGAGATGAGGATGAAAGGAGGGAAAGGCGCACATGAAACAGCCTTTCTGACTCTGAAAGTCAGAATAAATGAATACATGATTTGTTGCATGAAGGACCCACTTGAAGGGGCATGGGGCAACTGAAGTTTGGCTGATTTTATCAGTTTCTGTATAAGCACCTTTGGAGAGCTCTCTGTAGTGCCACTGACTCAGAGCTGCTTCAAGTGCACTCTGAACTCTCAGACTAATGAACAGCCAAAGTCTTATAAAAATTAATAAATAAATAACAGAACCACCACAAAGACCCCCTCCCAAAGGGATTCAATGTTTGCCTATAGTTTTACTAAATGCCCTGAAGTTTATACTGGACAAAAGTATTGGGAAGCTTAACAACATAATGGTAAACCTACATTTAGCTTGAACCACTGATATCTCATAATGGTTATTCCGAATACATGTGAAAAGTCACACTGTTAGGATAGACTGCTTTAAAATTTGCCATTAAATGCATTTGTGGGCATATCATGGGTGGGTCATCTGGTTAGTTCACATGCCAGTCTCTATCACTGTATTACATTAAGTCAGCAAAACCACTCACCTGATAAAAAGGCCACTTTTTCCTTTAGAATGGGCAAAACTTCCATTGCCTTCATCTCTTCATTCCTATGGAATCCTGAAAAACAAAAGTCATGTAGTCAATGTATGAAGATCCTAGCCATTAGTGTGTTGAGCACATGACCTTAAGATGCCTTCTGTACTGCTGTAGTCCTGATCATGACCCCATTCTGTACCTAAAAATCAGGCATGTCATTAAAATGTCATGTTTGAAAGAACACCATTCTCTACCTCTATTTCAAGATACCAAGCTAAATTTACCTCAGGCTTTGGACAAGGTTCAAACAATTCTCCACAAGCTCAGCTGTGACCTGGCAGAACCCTTGCTTCTGTTCGAACACTTGTTTTTATGATTCACTAGTTGAAGTTGGCTTCAATTGGTTAAGGGTGATCTGGAAAGGTCTGTCATGCTCTGCTAGCAGACTTGCTTTGGGCACAGTTTGGCAGGCTTAGGTCTGGGCTGAGATCAAGTTGTGACTCATGTCAAATATTCAGACATGGACAAACAATCAAAATGTCATTTTCTACGCTTATGCATGAAAAATGGTAGGAAGCATATGTTTATAGGCAAGTCCTTGGGACAATAAATCCACTAGGCAATGTATGCATTCCATAATACATAATGATTCATCCACAACAGAATAAATGTGCGTATGATTTCTCCTTGCTCCATGCTTTCTCTCTTTTAAAGGGTACAGAATGCAGCTCACGTCATTTATTTTAATGACAGCTTCAACCCCCCCCCACTCCAGTAAGGCTAATGGCACATGAAATATGTTCAGAAAGACAAGCCAAGTCCTCCTACACTCTCACTCTCTTTCTCTCCCTCTCATCTGTTATCCTCTCATGATGGACTCTACAGTGCCATAGCGCCTCTTACTGTACCCACAGGTCTAATGAACCAATTCTCTCTCACTGGCAAAGATATATTGATACTGCAATATTGATTTCTTTGTGTCAAATACAAAGCCACAAAAACAATCTAAAAT
>JBBPCX010000147.1:14836519-14862277 GCA_037974365.1 Hydrocynus forskahlii | reverse complement strand
CACACACACACACACACACACACACACACACACACACACACACACACACACACACACACACACACACACACACTAACCAGTGTGCTCAATCATAGTATTAGCCAGTAATATCCAAAAGATGCTTGATGTTTTTATTTCCATGTATTCATGCATATCTGCTTGTAATAGTTGACCCATCTACAAAAGACTGTAATCGGTAGGTCTGCAATAGTATTAGGACTATAACAAAACGTGTGTACACATTTTCTAATTCCAAAGACATTTAATTTTATTATTGTTCTTGCATTTGCTGCTCCTGCGCTGTGCTAAATTTAGCCTGTCCCCCACGGAGTCCCACTGAGCACTGCTCTCCTCTCCCATTTCAGGAGCAGCCAGAGCAGAAAAGAGTGAGATAGGTAGGGGTGTGTGTGTGTGTGTGTGTGTGTGTGTGTGTGTGTTGGGAGGGGGGTTACTGCAGGACACACCCGCACAGTGCAGTCTTTCTTTCTCTCTGTCCATTGGTCAGTCTGAACACCACTGCGTCTGGCTCACTGTCTGCCCATCTGATGACTCTGTCCACATCTAACACAGGGACAGGTCAACGATTTCCTTTTAAGTCCTTACTAAGGTTGCACAATACAAACAAAAGACTGAATTACAATTACATTGCTGCAATATGCCTTGCAACATATTTAAAGTAACTGGGGAACCTTTAATAGTGGCATGGTACTAACCTGCAAAATTTTAACCAATTATTTATGTCTTGATGGATCATGTTCATGCCTCAATACAATCCAAAACATCCAAGGTTATTCAAAACGTTCATAGTTAGAACTGCAAACACCAACGGTATGACATTGTAATTGTGGTAGTGGGTATGACATCATAAGCTAAATTGCACATAAAGCTCTGTGAAAAAGTTTGGGCACCCTAGTCAGATGACATGTTTTGTAGATTTTGAAGTGAAAATAAGCACACGTCCTCCATAAAGAACACAATTCTGCACAATTTTACTGCTCTATGATAGTGAAAAAATCAAACATAAAATGTGGTCTGTGCAAAATTTGCGGCACGTTATATATATTATGGGTTTTTATTTTAAATGTGGTGTTTAAAGTTGGCTCCCTTTAGATGGTGTGTTAATTTATTTTCGCAGAAAACCAAAACATAATTTAATTAGGGTGATTTGAACTTTTGCATTTCCACCTGATTTTTCTTTACCCATATGAGTACAGCTAAGCAAAATTCATTTTAAAGCAGAAGGTGGAAACCACTGTGTTCTTGCAGAAAACAGATAATGCTTTAAGGAAGTTCCTGTGCTAATCAATACAGCCTCTTGTATTGGCCTTGTGCACAACAAGCAGCATCTGCAGTCATGTGAGCAAGATGTGCCATTTTGAGCTTCAAGTCTAATTTTTGCCGCTTGGGCTGAACGGTACACCTACTTAACCACGTTTCAAAGAACTTCACTCACGATTGCTGAGAAAAAAAACAAGTGTTTTGCAGCAGCACTTATGGCATAAATTTAAAGCATACTTTTATTTTTCAGCTTGAATTAGCCTAATAAAAGTTTCACAACAAGCAAAAACAGGCATACAGAAGTTTTTAACAGTATTAGTAACTTTTACATTAACCACCACATCATGGTGAAAAGGCACAGTAGAGCCACATTTATAAACATCCACATAAACGATTTTCAACATTTCACACTAATTATGCTTACACGCAGTTGTTAAGTGTTTAAGTACTAAGACAATTTTCTCAAAAAATAATATTGTCTTATATCATAACATAATGCAAAGTCATATTGCCCAGCTCTATGTAAAAGCACCACTTCTTACCTTAATTACAGCCAAACTGCATAAAAGCACAAGTCCAAATATTCTCAGTCTCTGCACAGCAGGACTACTGAGCGTTTGAGGATTAACATAAAACTACCACATCGTCAGACTTACATGAGGTAAAACAATTGGTGACTGTAAGCGCTCGCACACACCCTTTACAAGCATTGTATTGAAGCTTGGTTATACACTGTACAAGATTAGGGAAGCAGTGCTAGATATACCACACCTGTCGGCTATGTTACCTGAGGAAACAGTAGATATAATGACACACTGAGCTCATCTCTTCCTCTACTTTACCTGCAGATGTTAAAATGAAACTACAGTGTAATAGGAATTTCCTGCCAGGAGAAGCGTGAGAGCAGAGTGTGTTCCAGTCTTCATACAAATTACAGGCTGTCTCTGGGAGCCCAGCCAACAATTACACAATCACATCTGCACACAGACAATACACAGATCTATACATACACTGTATTCGCCACCATACTGCACTAATGTGTTGAAAACGCCAATAAGCCGTTAACAATGACCTAGGAAAAAGATAATGTGCTATTAACTTAAAATGGTGTTTTGTAATGCACTGTAATGTTCGTGAGCATTCCAGCAGGATAACAAATACAGGGAATAACAAAAATACAGGCATTTAATATAGTAAAAAAAAAACAGAGACATCAACATCGCAACCCAGCGCCGCCTGAACAGTCCGTTCTCATGGATTACAGTAAGTCCATGAAATACAAAGGTATAATGGTTTGACAAGATATGTTGAATAACACTCAATGGATTACAACTAGTGAAGAGTGAAGGTGTACCATGCATTTGCATAGAGGGACCATTTACACTACCTGCACACAGCCTAACTGCTTTGAAATGAATCAATACCACACAACCACACACACACACACACACAGACACTTCAGTGAAACTAACCAATGCCAGAAACTTGCACACACATATACCGAAAGCGAGTCTCTCAGCTGCCTCTCTTGCTGTCTCAAAGGATTGATCACAGTGAGCTCAACTGAGTCATCACGAGGCCCTGCACACTACTCAGAGAGAGTCAGAGAAAGAGAGAGAGAGAGAGAGAGAGACGGTGAGAAAGAGACAGAAAAAGAGAGACGGTGAGAAAGAGACAGAAAAAGAGAGATGGTGAGAAAGAGACAGAAAAAGAGAGATGGTGAGAAAGAGACAGACAAAAAAGGAGAGAGAGAGAGAGAAACTGAAAGAGAGAGAAAGGGAGACAGAGAGAGAAGCTGAGGACAGTGATCTCATAAGAACACAGCCAGTCTCAGCCACAGAGCATCCAGTGCCAAAATGTAGCGATGAAGACATTATTCCTCCTACACACTCCTACTCCGTCCTCCGCACCTGACAAATGGCCTCCTCTTCTTCCCCTCATCCCACCCACCCTGCCTGGGCTGCAGCAGCGTGACCATCAGGGGCCAGGGAGGGGAGGGGGAGGGAAAAAAAGATGGAAATCATGTCCATGTGATGAAAAAATGAAGTATGAGTGATGAAGCAAAGAGGCAAGAGAGGAAAGATGAAAGGAATTTGATTTCTGGATGAAAATACAAGTTGGCAACAGAACAACTGCCTTTTCCCTACTGTCACAGAGAGTCCAGAGAGGGGATAACTCCATGAATTATGCTTGAGTTAATTTTAAAGCTACAATCAGGGATCTGAAAAACAATGATAACATACATGTTTGGTCCATAAGACAAAAATCCCAGACTTTACAACCAAGACTAATTCACTCAATGATAAACCATAACAGTAAAGCTGCTTCTTACATTCATATTATATCCGTTCTTGTCTTTCTTTACAAGTGAAATCATAAATCATGGAGAGCAATATCATACAACGAATATGCAGGAATAATCAGATACACTTCAGTAAGGCAAAGCCTTAATCATTTGTGTTTCAGCCCTATATTAGATAATTCCCTGTTTGGTTATAGGCATATTTCCACTGCATGGTACCGGCTTAACTCTTCTCACTGTTTGGTACCTGGTCCCTTGTTCATTTGTAACCCCTTGATGTAACTAGTAATGCCACAGGAAACATAAATGGATGTAAACATGACACTCAAAGCCATTGCATAAAGCGGCTAGCTGTGTGCAGGTAAGAGTGTGCAGGTAAACGTTTGGCTGCCGTCTCGCGAGCTATCTGTGGCGTCAAGCTGAAGCGCCTCAGACGGTTAACTGCCACCTTCTAGCTAACTGGATCCTTTGGGATTCTATTGATTTATATAGCTAACTGCTAACCTAGCGTTGTGAGCAGACACTGTTCTTAGACACAGTTATTTCACGAAGTTTAATGAGTATAAATACGTTCACCCACTGATTTTATGAAACTGATCATTTAAGAAGTTGGATGAGTATAAATAAGTTAAGACACACTGGTGATAAGATACAGAATCTAACGAAGTTTCAAGAGTATAAATAGATAAATACACACTGGTCACATGACATGATTAATCTGATAAGGAATATGAGTATAAATAAATATACTGATTTAAGGAATGGTATTTTGTAAAGTATAAAGACTATACGTTAAACAGTTCTGATGTAAAGTATCATGTAGCAATATGCTAAGCTATGAGTGAAATTAATGGTTTTCATCTAGAATATATTGAGTATAAGATATGTAACTGTAATGACTTTGATACATTAATGTTGTAACTTTACACAGGATAAGTGTTTTACAGTAATGAACTGCATATATGTGCGATTCTTAGACTTTGTGTATGTTGTGGAATTCTATTCAGTATTAATGTTTAGTTAGGTGGTTTGTTAGGCGGCTATAGGTAGCCTGTATTTAAATACTATGGAATTTCCATGTCATTGCTCTATTCAGCAATAGTGGCCTTTTATCTCTTGTGTAAAGATGAAAACGTGAATGTATGAATGTATTTGTATGAATTACATAAATGTAACTTTATTAAATGTAACATATTTACTGATGAACCACACTCAGACAAAAAATAAGATATTTTGTTATTATTGTTATTAAATAAAGAGATGCAACTTTGGATGAAGTACTGGAAAGCAGCAGCCTGTGTCATCATCTTGTCTTTATTCACTTGTTCACAGGAACATTATCTTTATTACTGTGGTACCACTCCTGGGCCCCGTAATACTACTCATGTTTAAAGTTTCCATTGCTTTCTGTGTAGTTCAGAGAAAAATCAAACTTACAACATTCCACAACACACTCAATCCTCTGAAACCACATCCTACTATGGCCAAATACGTCACATGTGTAAATATGCATTTGTGTTTGTATTTGTTGGTACAACTATTACAAAATAAAACCTCAAACATGTTATTAGTTTTAACTGATAACTTATCAGAATTTTTAGCCTCCTAAAAACAGCACTGGACACGTATTCTTTTTATTGGTTCAACCTTAATCCGAAGTACAGTTCACAACGTGCAACCTTTCCACAGGCGATCAGATCAAAAACAAAACAACCAAACACCCTCAAAGCAGTAAGCAGCAGCAGCAGGCAGAACCTTGTCCAACACGAGTCTCATGATGAACCTTACGCTTTTTTTTTTATGTTCTTGTGCATGCATTTCTGCTGTGAAGCAACATCTGCACACATACACTACCTTCGCGATCAATTGGACACACCTTTGCATTCAATGTTTTTTCTTTGTTTTCATTATTTTCTACATTTTCTAGATTAATATTGAACACAAACAAAATTATGAAGGAACACATGGAATTACGCAGTAAACAAAAAGTGGAATAGGATTACTAACTGTGTACCAACCCTACCATCACAACTGATGATCCCAAACACAATAGGGCGGCAAGAAATTCCACTAATGAACTCTTGACAACGAACACCTGTTAACTAAACACCATTCCAGGTCGATACCTCATGAATCTGCTTGAAAAAAAATGCCAAGAGTGTGCAAAGCTGTCATGACAGCAATAGGTGATGTTTTCAATATTAATATACGATGTAGCCAATAATAAAAACATTGTAGCCAATAATAAAAACAGGAAATTGTTGAATGAGAAGGTGTGTCCAAACTTTTGACTGGTAGTGCACACACACACACACACACACACACACACACACACACACACAACGAAGAGACGACTCCAATGCTTCATCCTTCAGGATCTTAACCATCTACAGATGGCATGGTGCTAGTGTCTGAAGGGCACGTGCAGCAGATGCTTGACTTTACCTGGCAGCTGAAGCAGCGTGGTCCCCGTCTGAGCATACTGCCACCTGTGCTGGTCCACTAGCGACATTATACTGCCCTGCCAGAGGCTTGACAGATCAGCAACACATTGTAGGTTCATAACTCCCAATGAACTAGCTGCTGCATGATTACATATGGATGAGAAGACTGGATTCTTCAGAGAACCATAGAATTCCAACTTGTTCAGCAAGTGATGGATAATGTAGTCCAAATAAAACGCATCAAAGCATCTTCAAAATGCTCCATATACCTGGCCACTGACCCGTGGCATGACAGCAGAGGCATCCTCGCCTGTGCTGATTAGATTTACAACACGCCTGCAATGTTAGACTAAACCCCACAGCCTTTGCTGTAAACAGACTGGTGGTAAGTAAGCCCTTGTAAACAGCTGTCATGCCTGGACTTAAGAAAGGAATAGGCTTTGTCTGTGATTGGGTCTAATCCCCCTCAGTCTTAATACTCGAGACAGAATGTGTTTGACTGGACAGGGGCAGAAAGACAGCCTTTCCTGCCCCAGTGCCCATGATCAGAAGAGGACAAGACAGGCTAATCAATGCTCAGTTTAGTAAGGGGACATTAGGTTCAAAGAAACAGATTAACTAAAGGGATGCCATTTGTGGTGCTAAAATGGGTAATGAGAAATGAAAGCTGTTTGTTTTTCACAAATTAGAGGGTGAAAATACCATTTGCATCTTATAGTTCCTATGTTAGCTTTTTGAAGTTTAAATGTGCAAGATCTGGTAATGGCTGTGTATGCCCAGGAGGGATAGATTCTGTGTGTGTGTGTGTGTGTGTGTGTGTGTGTGTGTGTGTATCCAAGACTCCAGAAAAGTAAAATTATGCTGGGAGTGACAAAACAGAGGAGAGGATTAGTGAGAAGCCTCTTAGAAAGTGTGGAGATCAGCTTTAGCCTTGTCTTGTATGGCCTTGACCACTGACTGGGCGAGGCAAAATTTTTGCTGTAATATCAGCAGCCCAGCTCCTGAATATTCTCCAACTTCAATGACAACTTCTCTCCATGGACATCAACTTTTCATTACATGTGAAAGAACCACACAGGGATCTAGCCCGAAAAATTCCAATCCTAAATAAATAAATGAATTGGTATTAATTTCTTTACTTAGTATTTAGAGGCTTTATCCCTAAAAAAATCAGTCACAAAAGATGTAGCCTAAAATAAACGTAATCAGCTATGGCTGATTCAGTACAAGTGCAAACGGTGCTGGAAGAATCCTAAAGGAAGATTACTGATCACTGTGGGCATGGCACCAGCATAACTGGGTTCTTAACTTATGTCCCCCCCCAGAATACTGGACCAATAAATAGAGCAGCACACAATCGCTGCATTAAAGGTTTCACGCTTTGTGCTGGTAGACTGCGTACTGGACATTTAAGTGAAATTTGTCCCTTGAGCACCACTTCGCTTTCAGGTCATGTGACTTTTCACATACAGCAATCTTACATTAACCTTATTTATAGGGATGCAATGAACAGATTAATAATGATCTACAGCATGCAAGCAGTGAATATATGTGCCAAAGAAAGTGAGAGACAGAAGGATGAACCTTTAATTGCTTATCAAAATACTTAGTATTTGCAGTCCTATTTATTTGGACTATCATTTTATGTTCAGTTACAGAGCTTACAGTAGATGGACTACAATTTAACTTTAGCCTAAGTCAAGCTCACCACATTTAAGTAAATTAATTATTAAATTAGATTTGACTGAATGTCTATTGAAGTTAAACTTGGGCAATACATAATTATTATATAAATAAGCTTTAGTATGTGTGGTCCAGGTTAAGACTGACGTGAAACCACGATGCAGGTTTGACATCTCACCCTTATCTCTTCTCGTCACTAAAGGGACTTGATCAATCCAGCTATAAAATAAGTGAAGGAAGTCCATTAGCCCGATGACGTTTTTTTTTTCCTTGTGAACACCTCAGGACCTCAGGTTCCAAACCTTAAAAGCTGATCACTGACTCAACATAAACCTCTAAGAGGCCGTCCATTAATTCTTCTCAAGGGACAAACTAGTCTTTGGAACATGCTAAGCAATAAGCTGTAATGGTGATGGTAGGGGAAAGGAGAAGGAAACCAGCCAATGGGATTTTGTGGAGGTGGGCTGGAACAGAGGGTATGGAGGTGTGTGCTGAAGATCTCTGCCAGGAAGGACAACAACCTATCCATCGTAGCCAAGGAAACACTTGTATCTACATGAGAAGGTGTTTGAGTTCAAATCTCCTCTGTTCTTAAGGTAATAATACCGGTGAAGGGAATAACACTCATTATCTTAGTGTAAAGGTACTTGCCATGGGGTGGGACATACTGGACAGCAAGTGAACAGTCAGTTCGTCAAGTTGACTTGTTAGAAGCGGGGAAAAATGGACAAGTTGGCTAAAGAACAAGGTCAGAGCATCTCCAAACCAAGTATACAGTGCTTAGTGCCTTCCAGAAGTGGTCCAAGGAAGGATGGTAAACCAGTGAAACGGGTCATGGGTACTCAAGGGTCCGTGATGAGCGCTGGAGGTCCAGGCTTGCCTGTCTGGTCTGATCTCACAGAAGAGCTACTGTAGGACACATTGTTGAAAAAGTTGATGCTGACACAATATGTTGCCTATGGGAACATGTAGCTGCAGACCAATCAAAGTGTCCACCCCTGTCCACCAAAAGCAGACACATTGAGAATATGAGCATCAGAAATGGACTACAGAGTATTGGAAGAAGGTGGCCTGGTTTGATGAATTAGGTTTTCTTTTACATAATGTGGACAGCTGGGTCCGTGCACATTGCTTATTTGGGGAACAAATGGCACCAGAAAGAAGAAGGCAAGATAGTATAAGAAATGTGATGCTCATTCTGCTGGGTCTTGGTATTCATTTTGGATGATACTTTGACACATACCACCTACCTAAACATTGTTGCAGACCAAGAAGACCCTTTAATGGCACAAGTATTCTCTTTCAGTAGGAAAATGTGGCCTGCCATACTGCAAAAACTGTTCAGAAATGGTTTGAGGAACAAGATAAGGAGTTCAGGGTGTTAACTTGGCCTCCATATTCATCGCATTACCCAGATGTCAAATGCAGTCAAGAATCTGTGGGATGTTCTGGATAAACTATCCTGATCCACAGGGGTGTCAACTCCTAGCCTACAGGAACTAAAGGATCTCCTTCAGAGGCACACGCCATCAGAGGTCTTTGAGTGCCTCAATGTGTCAGAGCTGTTCTGGCGGCACAAGAGGAAGAAAAACTAATTCCACCATTATAGACTATCCATCACAGATACTATTATTGGTTTGTGACCAAGGAAACTGTGACCTATTGACCATAAGTCATGTTTAAGTTTAGCACCAGTGAGAATTTGATCCTCTTACCTTCTTGGGGAGAGTAGAAGAAAATAAAATGTCAAATATTTTTTAAAAATGGCAGGTCATACACTGTATGAAAAAAAGGGCTGTCCAGGTCATTTTTTTGTATAAACATCATAAAAAGTACGCACAAAAGGTCCTTCAGGTCCAGTTGTGCATTTTAAATGTGTTTAAAGATACATTACATTTACCAGAAGAAAGGGACATATTTGTATCCATTAATTAACTTGACTATTTTAAAATAAAAGAATGTTAATCTTAAAAAAATATGTAAAGGGCAGAACAACAAAAAAAGGAAATGAGAGAAAGTTATGTTCAAAAAGGGAATAAAAAAGGGACTGTAATATCGAGAAAAAAGGACGAAGAAATGTAGTAGTGTCTAGGTGCTAAACACCTGATGCGATGGAGAGATTGTGGGCAGTGAAGGTTTGTGATAAACGTAGGTGTCCCTGACCCGTGTTACAGGACTGACACCGGCAAAGAGGCTGTCACCATCAACAGGACACTCTGACAAACTCTGCTAAGTCTCCAGCTCTCTCAACAAAAGGCTTTCATTCTAACTACTAATGTGGTTCAGTACAAGCCTATACTGCCTCTGTTGGTTGCAGGACAGATCACTATTTACAGACCTGTGCTCACTTTCACCCATTCCTCATTCAACTCCTACTTTTTATATAGTACAAAATAAAACATGGTAATAAAATGTAACATGTAATAAAATGCAACAATAAAATAAAAAACGTAATAAAATAAAACATGGTACTTTCTGAAGATTTTTATTTTGACTTACACCATATTGTACATTGCTCTTGTCTTTGTGTCTCTGTGTGTCTGTGCTGTCATAACACAAGAAATTTCTTTCGATTCTTCCACTCTACATAAATCCATTCAGTCGCTGGTCAATAGTTCCTCATGCTCTGCATAGCTGGTGTAACCCAGGACGGCTTATGCACAGTCATGTCATACATGAATGAGTGGCATGCGAGACAAGGTCTTATGAAACTCTGAAAGTTACAGACCTACTTGTAGCTACAGCTGTTATACATATGCACGCACACACACTCACCAGGGGAAATGTAAAATAAAAGCGACCTTAAAGCAGCCACAGTGTCAGTCTATATTTTCAAAGAGCTTCATAAGTCTTCCACATCATATACGTATTTTTTCCCCCCCGATAAAATATTTTTTCATGATACTTCCTGCCAGCTCCCCAAGTTCAGGCCCCCTAATAACAGGGTAGAGAAAAGCATGAGCACATACTACTCACACAAAGAAACAGAGAGAAAAGAGCAGAGTAGACCAGCTTTTAGCACTTTACTGTTTATGGTGTAGAATCTCTAACAATTGCATATGCATTTATTTTCTCAACTAAAATACCCGCACCCACACAAACGCACACACGCCCTATTAACAGCAATGAGGTATGCTATCAGCTTCCACCTGAGCAGGAGAAGAATGGAATAATGGGGGAATTCTGTAATAATGAGGCAGGAATTTGCCAGTTCATCTCATTTGCAGTCAAAAGCATATGGGGAATTTATAACAGGATCTACCCGAGCACTCACAGAAAAGCAGATTCTCTCATGATTACAGGGCAGAATAGCATAGCAAAGTGTCTGGTTTTGCACAGCTTCAACCTCATCCCTCACTGTGGCTCTGCAATCTACCATAAAATCATGTAGACAAACCTTTAACGCCCCCCCCCAAAAAAAAAAAATCCTAAACACTCACTGACCTTAAAGCCATTCACAATGTAAGTCGATGGAAGCAGTTGCATGAACAAGCTGCATGAATGTTCATGAGTTCCTTCAGTAATAAGTGACTACATAATGCAAATTCCAAACTGACCACATCCCAACAATACAAGTCTTAGATGAGAGACATCTCATCCACAGTTGTTCAAATTAAGTTCCAATAAACTTTAGTACTTAAAAAAATGTTCTGGTTACTTTTCCAAATGTTTTCTGGTATCCAGGGTGACCAGGCAGCCCATAAAAACTCTACCTAATCCACTAACTACACTGGTAACATATTAGTTCTAATTCTTCCCCTGGAAAGACATATCTCTGAAGCACAAGTCAAACAGACTTTAATAATCACCAATCCTGTTCCAGGAGATCTACCCCTCTGAGAAGTCGAGTTCCAGCCACAATACCTTCTCCGGGTAATAAACTTCCTCAGAAGTCTCTGATTGGCTGGTGCACTAATTAAGGGAAGGGGCAGAATGTTAGACGGAAGTGGCGAAACAGCAGGAAACCAGATCTCTAGGGTTGGTGACTACACCATTAAAGTGTTCTACAAAAATCATTTAACATAAAAGTTTCCTGACTTCTACCTAAACGAGTTTCAAGTAAAACAGGTATTCTGGTCTTTCTTAAAGCTGAGAAAAATATTTAAATTCTGTTATCAATATAAAAGTATAAATCCAAAAAACAGATCAGGTTGAAGATGCAAGACATTTCACCTAATGGAAAAATGCAAAAAGCTATTTCTCAATGAAGAATGTTGCTTTACAAGCTTAGCGTTGCAAAGCTAGGAGAACAAAAAACCCATCACCAATGCAATATTTGGTTTGTGACCTAGAAAACAAACCCTTTCTGACCACAGGTCATGTTTAAGTTTAGCTCAAGGAAGAACTGGATTATCTCATCACACACATTTTTGGGAAAGTATAGGAAATTAAATGTCAAACATTGATGTACAAAGGACAGATCATAAGGTACCATCCAGGGAAATTTTTGTTCCCCAAAGTACAAACAACAAAGTACCCTCAAAAGGTACAACATTGTCCTTCCGGTCCAACTGTGAATATTTTAAAATGAGTTTAAAGAAACATTAAATTTACCAGATTAAAAGGACATATTCATATTTTTTTAACAACTATGTTAAACAGAAAAGTAGTAATAAAACAATTTAAAAGACTGCCATAAAACGAACATTCTTCAAGAGTATACTGATGTTCACCATATCCCTCTTGATATTTGACTACTCGAGAAAGAGCAGAACAATATGACCTGGCTAAATTCCTAATACCAGAAATGTAAATTATTACAACGTTTTTACTTGATTATAATACCCTTCCACCATACTGTGTATTTTCACTCCCAAATTTGCATACTGGTCCTGCCTCATTATTCCTGCACAGTTCCTCTAACTGACCATGTCTGCTCTATCCATCCTTCCATCGTGCCCTCCTTGTGCCACTTTCTTCTTCTCATATTACACCGTTATTCATTTTTCTTTCTTCTTTCCAGTCCCTTGCTGTCCCCTTATAATTAAACCCATGTGGAGTCCAATAATAAAGCCCTGGAAATAATTTACTCTCGCAGATCTCTCCCTCTTTTCCCTTGATGTTCTTTTTGGAAAAGACTGAGGCCCACACAGGGAAGCGAAGAGGCCACAGCAGCTTTAAAAGTCGCAAGAACGTCCAGTGAGCAAGAGCTCCTCCCACAAAAAAAAAAAATTCAAATTTAAATTCAAATCAAACAAACCCACTCAGTGCCAAGCTGACGTGAGCCGAGTGTTTTCCGTTATTGAAATTCCAGGGCTTCAGTTGGGCTGGGCTCACAGAAACCATTGACAGTGACAGTTAATAGTCTAAAAGGAGAAGTTGAACAGTGCAGGCACTCTAGTGTGTTTGAAAACTCACACCTAATCCAGGGCTCTAGACAAAATCATCTGTGAAAGCTGGAGTAAGTCAAGCCCTGTGCTCTTTCCGGGCTTCTGTAAGATAAGGACATTACAGCATACTAAATATCAAAATCAAGCCACATGTTGATTTTGAGAAAACAAAGTACCCAACTTAAATAAAAGGTCAGGAGAGATGCTTGCGTTTTATGTTGTTGTTTCCATTCAAACTCATAGTCCAGCCTGCCCTGCACAGCAATTTTGTGATGCGGACCTCTGTATTTTTTTTGGACAGTTATCACCTGTGCCTTTATGATATCAGTGAGCCCTCTGAGCACATGTGTGCTGCACTATTTTGGCTCTCTGGAGGGACAGAGAGTCTTTGATTGGGTGGGTTATGTCTATTTATAAAGAACACAACTGCAGAACCCCACACTTGGCTTGTAGTGTGTGGTGGGTGTGGTATGGTTGTGATAACTGTGTGTGTGGGTGTGGTGTGCAAGTATACAGGCAAGAAAGGATACATTGAGAAAAAGCTTTCCTGTTCCATTTTGCTTAAAACTGATCATTACTAGAATCTTTGAGCGGGGGAATCATTTTAAAGAAAAGCAGCTACCTTATGGCAGAGACCTGAATACGGAGAAGTGAGAAATTGAAGAACTTCAGCAGCTAAGCCCTGTTTCACTGAGCAATAATGAAAGATCTTCTAAGGCCTGCATCATCAGCCAACAATTAAACCCAGTGTGTTAGAAGCCAATCAGCAAAATTTAGACCCATGTAATCAATTACAGCAGTTCACAAGATGACATTAGTTGCATCTGAAGATACAGTCCAATGGCATTCTCCATTAATAGGTATGGGCTCACAGAACCTGCTGAACATTCAGAATTATAAAAAGAGGTCATGCAGAAACATTGCATTTTACACAGATCCATAAAACAAATTTAAAGCACAATGTCATCCTCCACTAAGTAGGTAAGGGCACACACCAGCTATTCGAATGACAAAATACCCACAAACATGAAGTACAATGTATACAAAGTCAAGGGTTTGACTTGTAGTGCATGTGATATGAACCAGATTTTATTTCACTGTGAAAGTGTGCTACTCCACACTCCACCTGTTTCAGATCGTAGATTCTGATCCATGTTAAATGTGCTTGAGCCACAGGATCCCCTTCGCTAGTAAATGTACTCATGCCGTGGGATTCTGAACCATGTTAAATGCGTTCAAGCCATTGGATTCAGATCGAGGTTAAATGTATTTGTGCCACAGGATTCCAGTAAAAGAAGAAACAAAAGTAAAACTTGGTGAAGAGCTGGTTAAGGCACAATTCACTGCACATACGGCAAACAGACGGACTTCCCAAGCAACAGAGATTTGTTACAATAACAGCACACGGTTATCTAGACACAGATGACTTACAAAGCACACTTTGAGGAAAAACAGTTAAGAACTGAAAGAGGTATTTACCGTATGGAAATATCAACATACACAATATGGACAAAAGTATGTGGACACTCTTCCTAATTGTTGAGTTTGTTTTCAACCACTCTTGCTAATAGAGGCATCAGTTCCAAGCATGCAGCCATGCAAACTCCACAGACAAACACTGGCAGGAGAATGGGTCGTAATGAAGAGCTCAGTGACTTCTGACATGGCCAAGTCAGTGAATGAAATTTCTGCTTGGCTAGATTTGCCCCAGACCACAAATTCAAAAAGCAGGGCCAGTAAGTACCAAAGTCTGTAGCCTGTAAATGGCCGATCAACGGATGCTCCACTACGGAGTTCCAAACTGACGGCAACATTAGTCAAGGACTGTTCATCGCCAGTTCATAAAATACATTCCCACACACAAAACAGACATCACTATGTAAAGCACACTGATACTGGACACTGGAACACTGGAAACATGTTCTCTGGAATGAAGAATTGGTGGATGCCTGGAAAATTCCACCTGACAGGTTGAACAGTGCCAATAAGAAAGCTTGGAGGAGGAGGGATGATGGTCTAGAGCTGTTACCCTTAGTTCTACTGAGTGGTAATGTTAATGTTAGAGCACACAAAGACATCTTAGACAATTATATGCTTCCAAATTGGTAGCAACAGTTTGGGGAAGGCCCTTTCCTGTTCCAACATGACCTTAAGAGGTCCATAAAGACATGGTCTGACCACATTGTTTTTTGCTGGTTTTACAATTCTTTTGACTGAATAGACACAAATTCCCACAGATCCACTATAAAGAAAACAAATATGTAGTTCTAACATTATGAATTCCAATTTTATTTTGCATCCCCAGTTTACACAGAGTAATGAAGCAGATATTTACCTCTGCTGTGGTATTCAATGGAAGCAGATATTTATCCTGTTGATATCGGTCAGGACAGGCAGTATAGAACTGTGGCACTGGGTCACAAAGCAGCTCCCACTCTGAACTGAATGGGTAACATGGGTGAGGCAGTGACTTATTTTAACCCCACAAGTGTGAATGATCAGTGTGAACCATCTCTCTGGAGAATGTGTGCAAGTCTCTTCTGAGACACACCTCTGACAAATGTGAAACCACAGTCAACAACATAACACATGCCATAATCATCACATAAATCTGTGAGGCTGACAACATTCGCTCTGTACAAGGACGAAAGAATGTTCATCCAAAACTACGGGTCAAGGACTAGAGGTGAAAAATGACCTCAGAGGTTAACAGGCTAAGGTGACGACCTGCAGTTGGTCAAAAGAGAAAACTATTTAGGAAGGAAATTTTTAACAGGGAAACAGAGGACAAAAAATCTGAAACATTCTGACTGCAAAAGGGTGGAAGTAGAAAACACTCAACCAAGTGTTTTTAACTGAGCTAAATGTGATGCACACATACAATACAGATTTCAGTATATTTTATGGAAACAGTAATTTACGTCAAATAAACTGTTTCCATAATGAATGTCTACTGAATGCAGACTTTATGGCAAAATATATTTAGTTGATTAGCTTTTTCAAACGCTGAGCTAATTCAAAAATAAATACAAGTGCAAATTTAAATCTCAATAAAGATCTTACGAAATACAAACTTTAAAAAACTGAAAGAAACATGAGTTGTTTGACTGTGTCTTACCTGATATGTGACTCGGCACCTCACTTTTCGGTTCACATTTTGGAAGGGAGCCATCTAAAGAAAATGTTGAGAGAAAAGAAACTGTTATAAGCAAAAATCCTAAGTGCAGTAAAATTGGATTCAAATAACCAATTATTGCAAGCTACTAATTACTTCTTGTTGATCACCATATGGTATATACCCTTCATTTCTCCTTTGCAATTAGGCCTGAGTGTGTGTGTACGTGTGAGAGAGTGAGTGCGCGCAAGTGTGCATTAGGGCTGCACGATATATCGTAAATTTACCGTCATCGCGATATCAACACGTGCGATATACATATCGCGAAAGACTGGCTGAACAGCGATAAATAGTGTTTTTCCAAAGCTCTTCATATCAACATATTTGGCCAGTCAGATGGAGTCCTACTGCCTTATGCCCGCCCCGTAGTAGAAGCGAGTGCTAAGCACATGGAGAGAAGAGCTGTAATACTCGGATCCTTTTTAGGATTCGGCTCCCTCTGAGTCACTGACTAAACTGACTCGGGTGTGTGAGTCACTTGAGTCAGTATTGGAAGTTAATCTGAATCTGATTCAGATTCGGCTATTTTCGGCTCTGACTGAAACAAGGAGTCCACTTGTAGCTCGTTTTCACCGCCGCAGTGCCGATGCTGTGCTCCTCCGGCTGTCTCGCCCGGATTAGAGGGAGGCGGCCGGACGGGCTGTAGTTAGCCCAGCCGCTAACTGCCCCTGGGAGCCCTAACAGCTCAGCTTTCAACCGCTGTATTAAACTATCATTAACAATGCAATTACTAATAAACTGTCATAATTAATCTCTAACGACTCCGTCACGCAGAACCGTGTATTTACTGGTTGTATTCGGTGGCTAGCCTAAGACAGCGGCTCAAGATAGCCTCTTAGCTTCTCGCTCGAATTACCCATTCCATCTTAAATTGTGCTTCTGTTTCCATTTCATAATTTAAGGTGGAACGGATAATTTGAGCGAGACGCTAACATCACCCGTATTTGTTGTGTTTTAGTCATTCTGTTTGGGTTTTTTTTACCTTTATTAGTAGTTTGTAAGCTAAAAATATTCTTAGGACCATGCTAAACACTTTTAATAAACTTTTGCTGCATTTTAACCCCACTTTCTGAGCTACAAACATTAAAGAGGCCGCTCATACGCTCTGTATCAACATGAATAAATATGAATGCAGTTTCGGGTCTAATCTAATATCTGTTCAATTGAATGTCTGAGAAAAGCAGATCTGAATGGTGATAAATGAGAGTAACTTGTTTTTTTACACTAGCTGCACAGCTGTAGTGCTCATTATTAAAGGGTACATATGCCCAATTTCTAGCCCCATTTTATAATTTAAATAATATTTACATTTATTTATTAAGATTATTAAGGAATATTACATTTTTAAAAATATATATTTTTAGATTTTTTTCAACAACGTTCAATGGTTCAAATGTTTTACGGGAGGCATTAAAATGCTCTAAGTAAATTTTTAAAAAACATATTGGAATGGAAATATTGCATTTAATTTTTTTTCTGCATAGACTAGTCAGCGTCTGGAGTCTATTACCAGCAAATCCAAGGCAGAAAAACATTAACACTATAAGGGCTAAGTTTTTACTTACTTATCGCATGTGATATCGCCATCGCAATACTCAACATTATTGCATATCGCATGTTTTCCTAATATCGTGCAGCCCTAGTATGCATATCACAGCACAAGACTCAAGCTCTGGGAAACACAAACACTTGGCTACACTTCCATGTTCTACTGACCCTAAAACGCACTGATTTGAGCAGAGTCTGGGCACTGGTCACTGCTCTAATCCCTGAGTTAATGATCTTTAATCACACATTAACTTCTGCTCTGCTAGACACCAGTGGATCAGCATGGAAAGAGAGGAGGAAAAACATCTTTTTGGACACTGGCTATACCACAGATTACAAGCAAAATGTGCAGACAGAATGACAGAGATGAGTGTGTACGTGTGTGTGTGTGGGGGGGGGAACTCTGACTGAAAGCAAGGGCTCTCCTTTTCTTGCAAGGCTAAACGCACAGATGCTTTTCCTAGCAGGCATCAAAGTGCATAGGCAGAAAGCCTGCTCTGATCACAGGTCAAGAAAGCTGCTACACTGCTTGCCCCCCTTTGAAGTTTAACTAGCATGATCTTCAGTGTTCATCAGAACAGTGTAGGACTCCTGTGTGAAAGGGACTAGTAGCTTAGTGCTGGATGAACATAACACCACACAAGGTAAATGCTTTAAAAGTGCACAAAATACGACAGACAGAAACACACACACAGACAAGGCACAAGCATATAAAAGCATATCTAGTAGTAATTACTCCAACAGACCTACCAATATTCAGAAAAGGCACTACAACACCCAGTTTGTAAACTTGTTGTTCAGTAAAAATACCTTACCAACACAGCATCAAAAAAACTGGAAAAAATGATTGTCAGTACAGGTGTAACATCACTGGCATTTAAAAACTTGTCCAGAACAATACTAGCAGGGAGCAGACTATCTTCATGTACAGACATACTTTAAAGTACACTATTATATTCCGCTTCACTTCATTTGGCATCAGGTTAACATGTGTGAGAGAAGGAACAAATACCCAACAAAAGTACAAGTTAAGATATAAAAATTATATCAAATTGCTTCATGGGGCAGCTGGTGGCCTAGTGGTTAAGGCGTTGACCCTGCAATCAGAGGGCTGTGGGTTCAAATCCCAGCACTGCTAGTGTCATCACTGAGGCACGCTTGAGGAAGATAATGTCCCAACCGCTCCCCGGGTGCCCCTCATTGGTGGCAGCCCTCTGCTTCACTCAATGAATGGGTTAAAAGCAGAGAAAGAATTTCACGTTGTTCACACTATGTGATGTGGTGTGGCGTGACTATAAGGGGTCACTTTATAACAGTTTTTGCAAAGCCATACAATAGTAATTTATAAATTTCAATTGGAACATTGATTACCGAATCAATCTGTGACTGTAAAATATCTGCTTCCCTGTGTCATGCTAATTGTGAAGTGTGTGTTCTAAAGTCACATCTGGGCCGAAGGAGTGACACAGATGAGGAGCTCAGATGATCCCTGAGGCGCCGGTTTGCAGGTGGGGGAGGGGAGCAGGAGGCAGAGCACTGGCAGATAAGGGTCTGTCTCTCTCCCTCTCTCATATCATTGAAGATCTGAGGCCTATAGGAATCCCCCACCTCACTACTGAGATGCTCATTACCAGACAAACCCTCCTCCTCCTCCTCCTACACACACACACACACACACACACACACACACACACACACACACACCATCTCTCATCAGTAGCCCAGTGATGTCACAGCCAGTGACACTCCACAGTCCTGACAAAGAGAGGGCCAGATAAACCAACCGAAGGCCACCAAGACAGAAAAGAGACGAAGAGACAGAAAGGCAGAAAGAAAGAATGCCAAGAATTCCTAGGGAGAACTGCAGCTTCTTCAGATTCCACAAACGGAATTTTCCCCTGCATCGTGTTCTCTGCTGATGTTCCATGGCAACTGGAGAAGCCAAATAGAGCAAGGAGGTGAAACCGGAGTCAAAACATAAAAACGCTGGACGTACAATCGTATTTAACTCCTACAGTGTATTAAATTTATTTGACTGTGGTTTACAGAACATAGTAGTGGCAAATTGTTTATCCTGTCCCACGATGTATCTGCATGTATGAAAAACCTCTACGCAGGCAACCAATTCAAGAAAATAAATGGTCAAAAGAGAATGATTACAAGTCTGTTAAGCCTAAGCTGGCTATTCCAGTCCAAATAAGGAAGCGAAAGCTTAAAGGACATGATGGAAAAGTCCTGTTTCAAATCCACCCCATGAGAAGAAAGGAGTGTTCTCTCGCTCCAAATCCCCTGCAAAGATCTTTAGGCCTTTAAACTTCAGAAAAGGGTGAGCTCATACCGCTGAAGTGCCCGAGTTTACCTAAACCATTTCAAACTAGAACACAGTCACATTTTAACAGACACTATTCACTATTCAACTGGCAGCTTCCCTATTTAAATGTGATTCAATTATCTGATTACATGCATGGCAGCGCTATTGCAAAAGAAAAGTAGAAGACATGTGAAAACACCTGAAAAAATAGTTCAGCAAAAGATAGAACATATCTAATGGGCAGCACACTCCTTTTCTTATGTTTGCTTGTTCAAAATGAAACCTATAATAAGTAGTGATGGGCCCGATCCGATATGATATCAGTATCGGGTCCGATATAGCCATAAATCCGATATCGGTCGGAGAGCCCCAATCTCTATATTGCAGTTCGCAGCTTGCGCTGGACCTTAAACTGGATGCTGTAATACAAGATGCGTCACCGCCCCCCATACCATGAACCTGCGGCAACTTCAATCTGAGCGAGCCTTATTTTGAACAAAATGTCGCTCGTTTGGAGATACTAGAGTTTTGAAACGCCGAAAAGCAAGACAGCTACTTGCAATGTGTGTAAAGCCAACGTGCCGAGGGGTGGAAGTATGGTTGTGTCGTAAAATACAACAAGTTTAATATAGCCCCTGCAGAGATTTCACGACAAAGTGTACCAGGAGATGCTAGCAAACAGGGGAAAAGACACCAGGCAGCAGACGCTCGTTGACGTTTTCCAAAAACGCAACAAATTTACAGCAGCGAACCCAAAAGCGAAAGGAATGTCAGAGAAGACTCTTAGCTCTCCCGCAAGCCCTCTTTGGGGTTCTTTCAGGGCTATTTTGTGTGTTTTGTTGGCTGTTTTTGCCCTCTCCCCTTCTCTCTATCTCTCAAAACATGATGAGGCTAAAGTTGGGCATCTCGTAACTCGGCCGGTCCACCTTAAATACAGAAGTGGTGAGATTACACTCCGCCCATGTCGTGTCTCCAAATTCACATTATTTTAAATGTATTAGTTTTGCACTTTATTTTCCACACAGTTGTTGCTGCTAGAATGGACATAATACTTGAACTATTTAGATGATTCAGCCAAGATTGTTGTGTTTTTGATATTTACAAAATTTTATAGCTGTTGCTGCTACTTTTTTCTGAAGTGTGACCTAAATTCCTTTGGCCTTTAAATTCAGTGTAGTTGTGCATATTTTTTGTTCTTCTAATACGTGGTTAGTAGTTTATTTATTCTGTGATATGACCTTACTAAAACAGTACAATTTCAACAAAAATAATGCTAATATTAAAGTAAAAACGATGTATTATATCGGAATCTGTACTGGTATCGGCAGTCGTGTATCGGAATCAGATCGGAACTGGGAAAACGTGGATCAGCCCATCACTAATAATAAGACAACCTAATCAAATATATTGTCGCTGTCTGGCGGAATCCTCATAACTCCACTTTTCGTCTTTGTTGTTTTTTTTTTTCATAAATCGATACTATTGGTCAGTCTCCACATGGGTCTGCAAAATTTAGAAATTATTAACCAGTGAAAAGTGTTGAAAATAGTTATACCAATTTTGATGACAGGATATGAGTGGCAGGATATGAGTGGTCACACCACAAACACACACACATAGCTTGGGAGAATATGTGGAGAGAATGTGGAGGAAAGAAAGCTGTGTGTATACAAGTACACCCTAAATGTCAGCCATTCCAGTCATCTCTAAAAAGCCCCTCTGCTGTGAGCCAGCGCAGAAAGAGAACAATGCCACAGCACCCAATGATTCAACCTCATGTGTTCCTGTCAGGACTCACGTGTTTCCCCCATCATAAACAACAACCCTGCCATTCGGACTGCGTTACACACTGAAACAGGCCTGTTCTCTCAGAGCAGACCCCAGCAGTACCCCCTGTGCTGAGCACTGTGGTGGGGTAGTCATCAATACAGCTCACAGATGAATCACTAGAGAGGAAAAAGAGACCTCTCATTGCTACATGCCTTTAGCCTGCCTCATCCAGGGCCACGAAGGAGTCAGAAAGAGAGAGGAGGAAAAACAAGCCGGTCCATTTTCAAGTTTTACGACTCCCAGACTCACCTAAAATTTCTCTGCAGCAAATTCTAAACCAAAGAGGAACCACAAGTAAATGTTTAGATCCTTATACAGCTCAGCAATACTAGCTTTCCACAGCAGGCATTTCAATGAACCAGTCTAAACTCACAAATGAACAGACCTACACCTTTGCCCACAATCTTCTTTTTCTAATGAATAAAGGTAAAGTGTTAATTCAAGAAACCATTTGTTAAATGAATTTAGTAAACTGGTCTTGTATCTTGTAAAGCAATAAATAGGCTATGTAATAGATGTTCCTGTCCCCACTGTCAAAAAATTAATTATGAATAAAATTATTATTGTTAAATGAGGTTTTACTGAGATCTGGTATATGAGAAGTTGATTAGTAATTAAAATATCAAGACCATAACAGGCTTCCTATCAAAAATCTGTCTTTAAATGCAAACAAACTGAGTCATTTTCCCCAGCAGGCTGTCACAGCCTCTTTTGCCACCGCCCAGTGTCCTTGATGCTCTCTATTCTTTTCCATTCATTGTGAACATAAACACACTTCAGCTCTCCATGAATGTAATGTTCGTCACAGGACTATTTTTGGACGTGTCTCTAGACCACAGCCCAAAGCCCAGGTGAATAGCTTAGTAACCCCTGCTAGGAAAGGGCCTGCATGACACAGCTGACACAAGTTAAGAGCCACCAAAGAATAAACAGATCACAGCGTCCAGGAGTGCAGCTTTGTGTGTCAATAAAGAGAGGTTAAGGCCAAGCTTCTCTGCAATAACCCAGAGACGGAAAGAGACAGAGACTGAGAGAGGTCAGGACAGTTAAAGTTTAACACATCTCTAGGGAGTCAGCTCAGCAGTGAGAGGCTGTTGGCTCTATATTTTTACAAGACGTCCTACTTTACTTTCAGAACCAATTTAATAGAAAAAACAGAACCTTTTATCTTTGGACAAAATTATCTCAAGGCTCTTTAAAAGGTTGAGTCACAGTTTTGTCATCTTAACACCTTTATTAGCTTATTCTGGGACTCATTAGTAATTATACACTGTCAGGACAAAAGCCTGTATCTCCAAAAAAGTTATTTTACAGATGAAAATTACTGCCCAGCTAGATCTGCCCCAGTCAGCTGTAAGTGCTAATATTGTGAAGCATCTAAGAGCAACAACAGTGAACTATGCCCTAGATTACACAAACTCACAGTGCTAAAGCCCATAGCACATAAACTTTGCCAATCCTATGTTGCATCACTCACTACAGAGTTTCAAATTACCTCTGGAAGTAGTATCAGCTCAAGAACTGTGTGGATTTCAATGGCTGAGAACACTACACACAATGTCAAGCATCAGCTAGAGTAGTGTAAAGTACACAGAGGAAAAGCATTCTCCAGAGATTAATTATGCTTCACTATCTCCCAGTCTGATTTGGGTTTGGTGAATGCCATTAGAACACTACCTACCAGAATGCACAGTGCCAAGAGGAAGCTTTGGTGAAGGAAGGATAACGGTACAGTATCTGTTTGACTGTAACCTTATGCAGATATCTTGATCCTGATACTTAATGAAATGACCAAATGCAATATCAATAAAAACCATGCTAAAAACCAAAACGGCCCGCAAAGAGTCCTGACTTCAACCCAAATGAACACCTTTGGCATGAACTGGAACATCAATTACAAGCCAGGCCTACTTGTTCAAAATTCTGTCTCTAACCTCACATGTGAAGGGGCACAAATTCCCACAGACACATATTGTAGAAAGCTGTCATAAAAGAGTGGAGGCTATAAATGTACGCAGGTCACATGCCCACATACCTTTAGCCTTACGGTGTAGCTAACTCTCAACGTTTAGGGGCAGGGATTTTAATTTTCAAATTCATAAGGCATTATTTAATTTAATTTTTTTTTTTAAATACCCTCACCCCCAATACTGGATATGCACCACAGAGATGCAAAAGAACTCGTTTCTGGACATCAAACTTTTATGGCTTATTCTGGCTTCTTTACAACCTAATTAGCCAAAGGTCAATTTTTGGGGCTGAGTAATATATTTTTCTGTTTGTTTAAAACAAAAAAATGCACAATAAAGTGTACCATCAAAAGATAGACCGGCTATTAAATACAATTAGTCAGGCATAATTATGCTATGACCTACTACAGGTGTAATAGCACCATTCAATAACAGTGCTCTCACCTGCCTTGTACGTTCTCTTTAATTACATCACTGATCAGCCAAAAGTGGTGATGTGTGTGTTTTGAGGAAAACCTGTAGATTCAGATCACCACTATTGTTATGTCTGCTTCCTTCCATAAGTCACCAGATTAAGAACCAAAATTATTATATTTAACACTTTTGTTTATTAATTCATGATGGCCTAACAGATGAAATCCCAAAACTAGAACTTATTTTGACAGGAAAAGCTAATCCACTGAACAGACCACATAAAATTAAGGTTTAAAAACTGGTAGGAAACAAATTGTGTAGGTAATTACATAAGGATATTTTGCTTAATAATTAAAATTCTAAAGATTGTATACGCTTTTAAAATAAACCATATCTTTCTCCGAAACTCACAAGAGCAGTGAGCTCGCAACTGCTTGCAAATGTTAGACAGCTATAACCCACTGCACAGAAATGCATAAACACCAATATGTGGGTAGCCAGTCAGAATGCTACTGACAAAACAACAGTTATGGCTAGTTCAGCACGGAAAAGATGCTCTGAGCTTTGCATGTGGGCACAGCATCTGAGGCTTAGACCATTATAAAGTGGTGAAGATTTCCCTGAAAGGGGAGCCATTAGAACCCACACCAACAGGATCTTAGGAATGCAAGTGTGCTTGTGCTTGCATGTATGAGTAGTAACAACATTTGCATGCATATAGAAAATGGCCATATGAAGTAAGGTTTCACTTTATTGTTCAACTGGCATCTGGAGCCACATGAAGATGGAGAAAATTTTATTTAGCATTTCTTCACTGAGGTTTTCAGACACTTTGAAAGGCTCTGCATAATAATGTCAGTCAATTAAGCCTGTTTAATTTAGAAAAGTCAGAATAAAAAGATCAAAACTACCCCTAGATTACACAACTACTCAAATAATCAATAGTGATTAGTCTAAAAGAAAGGACATTCCCAGACGTGGCTTCACCCACAATCAAGCAGGTCTTTCCACCAACATTCAATATCATATATTTGATCAAATACAACAGAGGCCAAAAACTACCAACAGAGCTAGATAGTGAGTGTAATTATAATAACTGAAACCAATGCACACAAGAATACCAGTTTCTGGTACCATCCTACAAGGCCTCAGGATACAGCCATCTGCTACCATAGCAATGCGATTCAATGATACCATGACATGAATAGTGAACAGACGGAACTGTCAATTAAGGATGAACATAAAGCACTGTCTACTGAGTGGGTGTTTTCAAGGATATTAAAGAATGTGTTTTCTGCCATACAAGACATAAAGACACAACCAAATGAAATAGGAGGAAAGTGAAAGCAATAACAAGGACTGTATATTACCTACCAAAGAGAAACCACGTCTCATTGAGAGAGAGAGAGAGAGAGAGAGAGAGAGAGAGAGAGAGAGAGAGAGAGAGAGAGAGAGAGAGAAAGCGAGAGAGAG
>JBBPCX010000147.1:14814485-14836419 GCA_037974365.1 Hydrocynus forskahlii | reverse complement strand
TACACACATACATACACGTAATATGTGAGATCATACAGGGTCCTCAGTAATACAAGGACAAGAGACTACAAAATATAGATAGTGTATGTGTGGGTGTAAAGGGGTCTAAAGTGATTTTAAGTTTTTTAAGAAATCGAATTAATTACAAGAGCACTGATTAATTAATCTAAATTAGTAAAAGTGTTTACAGCAAAACATTTTTTGCACTGTTCATGCAGTATGACCTAATATGCTGACGGAAACAAATCAAAAATGCTTCACCAAGAACAATTGTAGAACTAAGTCGATCTATAAGGTGCAGTTTAGGAAAATATACATACAAGCACGGGCGTCAAAAGCATTTTAATGGGAGGTGGGGGTGCACTGTTGGGGTGTCTGGAACGGGGGTGCGGGGGATATAGATGTAGCATAGTTTTTGCTAGGGGCGAGGATCATTGGGTGGATAAGTGAGTGGGGTGACAAACTAATGATTTTCGCCGCCCATGCATACAAAGCATCTCAAGCCACAGTTATAGCTTAGAGGTAAAAATAGAATAACACCCCCTTCACACTATTTCTCCAATACTGTAAGTGACCAACTCAGCAGCAGAGACCATTTTGTCAGGAAGTTAGTTAGTGTGTCACATGCTGCCATGCTCAGTTTGGGTCTGAGTGCCTGGTCCAGTATGGCTGGCCGCTGGTGCTGGGATCGGGCTGTGCCGGCTCGGACCGCAGGGTTAGCTCCTAAATGCATTGCATTGAGGGGATATTTTAGACCTCGGCGTGCGTGCACACACTTTAAAAAAAAAAAAAAAAAAAAACAACAACAAACTAAGCTGCATATATCACCCCTTCCGTTCCAGTTTATGTTTCTAGACTTGGAGAAACTGAGCAACTGTGTGGACACTGTACGTAAATATGATGAAGATAATGTATTTTTCCTTGTTGTTTTTCTAGGTTTGTAACAGAAGAATAAAAGCTGGTACTCAGTGGAAGGTCCACCTCACCAGTCCACAGCATTTGAAGGTGTGTGTGCGCACTGTAATTGAAAACTGCTCTTTCAAAGCAATCAGTGAACAGTCTGACACCCTTAAACCTACACATGTTTGACATTAATGACATTGAAAATCAATTATCGAATTCTGCCCTGATTTTAATGCAATTGTAATGTCTTTCAACTAAATGGCTTTCCACCTCACCTCTGTTTTAATGAGCTGTCCATGTGGATTGTCCAGATCTTCACATGTAGAATATGTAATAATCTATGGAATATCTTTTATCATAATAACAGACTTTGCTTTGACATTGTGAGACATTGCATTATTTTGCTTCAATACTGTCATAATGGACAACGTGGAAGACCAGGTGTTTGTTAGAAGTCTCATCATACCATATGAAGCCTCCACACCTTCATTTTCAACAATGTTCCAGTGGCCTGCATGGCATGTGTCATGTATGTCACTGGAGGCTTTACTCATTTCTGCTCATATAACTCAATTAAATGTTGAAAGTAATGTCATACCAGCGCTGTTTAACAGAAGAGTTCTCGCGATTTTCTGACGGAAGAGTTCTCGCGATTTTCTGACGGAAGAGTTCTCGCGATTTTCTGACGGAAGAGTTCTCACGATTTTCTGACGGAAGAGTTCTCGCGAGTTTTCTGACGGAAGAGTTCTCGCGAGTTCTCGCGAGTTTTCTGACGGAAGAGTTCTCGCGAGTTTTCTGACGGAAGAGTTCTCGCGAGTTTTCTGACGGAAGAGTTCTCGCGAGTTTTCTGTCAGAAGATTTCTCAAGAAGTATCGACTGGACGTTATCAAGGCTGTACACTCTATTTTCTCTTACTTATTCCTTGTAGTTTGAGCATGTGCCTCATACTACACTTTTTTGTTTTGGTCCTTGACCCTCACCCTTTCCATTAAAAGCATGATCTTGGATGAACCCAGCGGATCAAACTGTAAAATTACTTTTCAGTTGGAGATGGATTTTGCAAGAACTACACATTTGAATAAAGCAAATATTCAGAGCGACATGCATAAAGGACTATGCAAAGCCTTTCCGTGTGGAAGATGTCACTGCTCTGTGATGGAAAAATAAGATCCGAGACTGACTCAACACGTTCACTTCACAGCTTTTTCAAACAAATCATTTGGTTTGTGTCGTGGGTCCCATTAATTTCAAGTGCTTTCTCACAATGTGTGTTCTTAAAGGGGGCGTTTGGCTGACGCCCTTATTCAAAGTTACTTACAATCATTAGTTACAAGGACAGTCCTCCTGGAGCAACTGAGGTTAAGTGTCTTGCTCAAGGACACAATGGTAGAAAGTGAGTGTTCAAACCTGCAACTTTGGGTCATCGGGTTCACAGACAAGCGTTTTACCCACTAGGCTGCTACCATCCCTTCTTGAGCACAAGAGTACCATCCTGCCTATATGCCTACGTTTTGTTTCCCGAACTTTCACTCTGATCTCTCTCTCTGTATCGAGTGAACTTGTTTCCACGGTTGCGCCACGTTGCTTTATTTGGATGTATATAATTCTTTACCAGTACCTGGAATCATGGATCTGCTTCATGATTACAATGGAAATCTAGTACTGATTGATCATCAGCATCACTCATTTTCCTCAGGTGCCCTCTCTATTCAAAAGAAGTGGCAAAGCTTCTGTAAAACACAGGATGGAGTCTGAACTTAATTTCTTTATGGATTCTTCTGACAAATGCTGATTTCTTGGCAGATTCTGCCTTCTGCATAACAAAACTCCCAGAAAACATACTGTTCCTCTCATACGTTCTTGCACTAAAGGACACTAATGTAAGTGTAGCATTTGACCTCTCCATTTTTGTGGTTAAAAGAAACTGATTGCAGGTCTAAGTTCTGATATTTGTTACCAGTTAACTCACGTGTACCTGTTTTTCTACACTATATGGCCTTTGCTCTACACAGAAGGAGGTCACTCTAGCCGCTAAGGGTAAGTTATTACAAGTCCTCTTTGTTTTTATACCACTAGTCAGTTCTTAACTGCTGGTTATACTGTGTTTAAAAATGCCAAAAAGCCCAAAACCTTTCTGTCTTTATAGACTTGGCTGTCACTAATGATTGTTTATAATTTATAATCAGATAACTGTTATTTCAGTAATCAACTAGTCAAACCATAATTCCATCTGCAGTTTCCTTTTTCTTTCCCCTTATCATAGCACCTCCTTGTTTTTAAGTACAATCTGTGTGAAAGATACATAAAAGGAAATGGTAGAAACCTGATTACTCTCAACAATTAATGAATTTTACAGAGCACTTTATGTAAGCATGTAAAATTCTTTCTGTTATAATCAGTGATGGCTACTCAGTTTTGATGAATAATCATTGCAGCCCTATTTATAAAGGCCAAAACACTTTACATTTCTGTATTGTATTGAGTTGCACTGATCTGCAGCTAATTGGCTGGATACATTTTTGTGATAAACTGGCACCTCTTGAAGCAGAAAGGCTGTGGCTGAAGTACAGCATTTTAGAAAGATTTTTTTTCATGTTTTATCATGTTTTTCCCATAAATTATTACATTGCACTTCATTAATACATTTTACCACTTTAAAAAGTTCAGAAAAAGACTCCTGGGAAGAAAAACCTTTGTTTTCATGTTGACTGGCTTTTGTCAGTCAAGGAATGGAAAGGAAGCCGTCCTTCACATCATGAATCATGACTAGTGCTCCTCTTGTGGACTCTTGGCCCCATGTGGATGTGACATCGCTGGAGTTAAAACCTCAAGCATAGGTTTATTAAGGAGTCTTTAGCCCTGGGACAAAGTATAATCTCTGGACACTAGGATTCATAACAGATCCTATATTCATAATACTACCTGCAGAGTAATTAGAGTAATACATTGCTCAAAAGATCTAATTCTAATATCTGAACATGTTGATTCAGAGTTGGAATCGGTGTCGTAAATCTGTCCATCAGGTTTGTGTTCTGGTAATTATTTACAGCTGCTTATGTATTGATAACGTTTCAGAATTTCCAAAGAGTGCAGTTCTTTCAGGAATGTGATTGTTCCAGGTGAAGGCTGTTGCAAACCAGCCTTTCCATTCTGAAATTCATGGTTGCGCCATCAAGATCAAGCTCATTGTTATTCTAACCAGCTTCGTCATTTTGAAATTCAAGGACATTCCACCAGCACACTGCTGATGTTTCCCTTACCCAGTGGGGGAAACATGTGTGGGGCTTGGAAGGTCTGACCTCAACTTTCAGTTGATAAAAACATACGTTTGGTCTACTCAAAGACTGCTCAGAAATCAGTCAAGCTGACACTGAAGAATTAGAACCAGCAAAGGCAGACTGATGATTGCATTCCATTGCCATTTTTTCAAAGGAGTTGTGTGTACTACAGCTGGCTGCTGGAGTGCACACACATTCTACCCTTGCATTAAAGGAAATGACTCTCCATACCAAGAGGTGGCACTAGTCTATATTAGAAATCAAAAAGGAAACTGGAAGACCCATTCTTATGGCTCTCCCAGCCTTCTTCCATTTCCCTGTTCATGCACCAGTTTTTCAGGCTAAACAAGAAGTCGGATGCTGCTGACCCTATGTTCTCAATTCAGACGGAAGTTGCCCTGACTAGTATTTGAACAGCATGAAAGTGCTTTTAAAAAAAAACTACAGCGATGGTCAGTGGTGGAGACTAAAACTGGACTAACACTGGACATTTGGCCCAGTGTCTCAAGGCTCATGTGTTAAAGACATTTCAGCCTTGCATGAAAATCCAGGTGTAAATACACCCAGGACACACTGTGATCGAGTCACTCAAACTACATTCCGAGGTGGTCAGAGATGGGTTTTGACCATGAGTGTAAATGGGATGAAATGAGAATACAGTTGCATGAAAGAAGATACACCTGCCAAGTGCTGACTAGCAGGTGAGCAGATAAACAAGGATACGCAAGATGGAAAAGGCTGGAGTTCCCGAACTAAGTGACTACCTGCACTCTGGGCCCATAGAAGCACCTAAGCCAAGCTTGTCAATTGGTATGGTAATGGGAAAAAATTCAGCGTAAGTAAAAAGCGGAAGAAATTGTGTTGTCAGACCGTATATGATCTGGACATGAAGTTCATATTAATGCAAGGTATAAGCAGTTTCTGTGCATGACGAGCACTAACTCTGGAGCATAGTGTGGATGCATCCTGGGAGACACTGCAGAGACACTGGGATTCAGTCGTGCCATGCTGATTACTTTTTATGCAGCGTGTTGCACTCATTACAGCGTTGTCCTTAATTTTGGACAAAAAAAAACACTGGCTTTTTTCCTTTTTTTTTTTTTTTTTTTTTAAGAATTGAAAATAGAAGATGATATTAAAACATAATGGATCTTAATGTCATAATGGATCTTAATCTAAAATATCTGTGATATTACATGGAATTAAAATATTTGTTCATTCAAGTTGTTAATTCCTGTAGAGATTGCCTGTTGAGAAATTATGTTAAACTGTTGCACAATTTTTGACTGACTGTTTTGCTAAATTCAATAGGCTTCATCCCTAGGCCAAATCCATTGCCGGAATGGACCGATATCAAACAGTATTTGAAATACTTGAACCTTGATGAGCCCATTATTGGTAAGAAAATATTGTGTGATACCTTGTACATAAATATATAAATGGAACAAATTTGAATATAAAAAGTGAAAGCAGTACCATAGAAGCAAGTGCAACATCAAAGAGGTTTTGTAGCAAGATAAATCTAGCCTGTTCACAGGGGTTCAGTCAAAATACTTGTCATATGCTGCATTTCTTTAGGACTTAATGAACTGGTACAAGAGGAGGGTATGGTCTTGGATGATGGCCAAGTCCATTTGAGGTACAGTTGTAAAATGTGTGGAGTAGCGATGGACATGTGGACAATGGTATTTCATGTCGTGAGCCGCAAGCACCGTTCGAAATACCTGGTAAGATTTTCTCTTAGCAGTTGTTTGATTGTGAATGAAGGACTGATTAAGTAAACTGGCAGTAATGTGTCTTATGATGTAACATGGCAGCAAATGAAGAGGCCAGACTTGCTGCATCTCAAGAACTCTGAAAACATTCAGAAACAACCCGGTCTTGCGAGGTCTATGGCTGCAATTCTAGCGAAGCAGGAGGGATGGGGAACTCCAGTGGTATGTACTTATCACATTTTTGCCATTGTATACATGTATGCTGTTAAAAAGTAAGTATGCTAATTATTGATAGGGGTGGGTGTGATGCAAACAGGAGATTTGCAAAAATAGTACAGGGGGTCCTCTGCATTACGACACTCACTCCCATCACTGGTTCGGTTGCATGTGGCAAATGAATACAGAGTATACGCAGAATACACAGTAACACGGTGTATGAGTGAGGGAGTTGTTGTCCCCCAGTACGCTTAACTATGCCACTTAGGGCTGTTAAAAGTGCAAGTGTTTTAACGGTCTCATTTTTTGTCACTTTTTTGTGTCAAGTACTGTATATTTATGTCCTTTTCCATTTTCTGTGGCTTGGTTGTGTTTTTATGTCCTAGATTATGATTTTACAACTGTTAGGATAGGTGAGTAACTTGGGCTAGGGTGTATTTCGACAACATTCATGTTACATCACTGTCGTAGGAACGGATCTGTGTCATAACCCAGGGACCCCCCTGTATTATCAAAGTAATTGTCTTGTCTGTTATAAATATTTTGCAAAGCTAAGTGAATTGCTTCATTATACACTTCACAGTTTACAGTTATTTTGTATGGGTTGTACCAAATGATACGCATAGTTTACACACAGCCTGTTGACATAAGATGATTGGTGTAAAACAATTAAGATCAGCCTAAGTCATGTGACTATTTTGAAGGATTGTGATAAGAACTGAAATGAAGCAAAAATGTGCAACCATCAGATCAGTTCCACTAGTCTTGTACCTTTTATGTTGCCAGTGCAAGGTAGTCGCAATTGAAAGTAGTGTATGTTTAGATTTTGGAACTGTTTAGCAGAGAGAGTAAGTATTCAGATTTCTTACTGAGCAGTCAAATTATGCATATAACCATGTGTGTGCACAAGGTATACCTGAATAACATTGCTTTTATTTAAGGTGCGCAATCGACCAAGCAGGGACAAAAGTCCAAAGATGAAAAAGCAAGGTAAGGAGTGAATTGCATGCCATTCTCTGCTACAGTTTCTGTGCATATTATCTACTTCTTTACCTTTTTTTAATTGAATTCTGAAAAGGCTGTTTTTTTATATTTAATTATGCTACCACAGGCCATGGGATGACAGAAGGCTTGGACGCTTATGCTCATAAAAGATCCTACTCTGGTCGAAACAGGAGAGGGCAATCTCCCCTGGCTGAAGATAGTTACAGAGGATCATATAGGGAAGATGATGCTCCTAGGAGGCCGTCTCGTTATCATGAGGATGACCTGTATGACAGAGACGATTACGCTCATCTTCAGTCCCATGCAGAGGATGACAGATATAAAATGACATACTATCAAGAAACAAGTAAAGAACCCTATCAAGATGATGAGCGCTATGAGAGTCCTTATCCAGAGGGAAACAGAGTAAGGTCTTTTCGAGAGGAGGATGATAGTAGAAGACGCCATGCTGACATAGACTTGCGGCCGGAGTCTTATCGTAGTAAGCATCAGGATGAAGGCTACGCAGAAAGAAATCCCAGAAGAGGATGGAATTCAAGTGGAGATGCACAAGAAGATACCTATCATGGCAGTGTGCGAGGAAACAGATTTGCTGACAGAGCGATAAGACATAGAGATGGTTCGGAAGACTATGCTCTGGCACCTGCCCCGGCTAAAAAGAAAAAGAAGAGTAGGTTTTCTGATGCCACACCCTTGGAGATGGAAGTGACACAGAACAGGTGAGGTTCAGTTTCCAAAGGATGGTGTTGTACGATACCATTAAGCAGTCCATTTGGCATATATCAACAAACATGTCTTTCATAAAGAAGTGAGACTAAACCCTTTGTAATAATTAAGTGAATGTCACTAACCTGGACTAAATTAGTGATTGTATTGATTTTACTAAATAATTGCTTTTTTCAGGTTTATGGCAGATATGATTCATACAAATAACCCAAAAGGAGCAGTTCTCATTGGATCTCAGGTGATTACACACACAGATGCTCAGATTATATGAACAGTTTAAAGTAAAATCTGTGTAGTTTTCTCCCACTTCCCTTACCTTTTCAAAAATGTTAATATGTATGTACCAGATTAGGATTGCTTAGATTCTCTTCTTATCTTAACTGTAAAGATGCTTCCCCCCACAACAGGTTTATGAAAACAGACTTGATTCAGATGTGACACATGCCTCACTAAATCAAGGAAATGTTCTGGATATGCTGGTAAGCATTGGATCTGTTTCTTTGACATGAATCAATATGTAGTCATTGTGTTTCAAAAAGCAAACCAACATTCAATGACCAGTGTGGAAAAATATTTGCATTATGTATTCTAACTCATTTGGTATCATACTGAACCACCTTTAGCAATAAATACCTGAAGTAAATGCTTTTTGTAGAAGTCTATCATTTTGGAGAAAGTTTGACCCACTTCTTTACAACTTTACTTTACCTCACCTCAGTGCTCAGTGTTTCAGGACATTTGTTTATGCACAGCCCCCTTGGGATCCTGTTGCATCTCACCAGGGTAGAGATATAGGGTTTGACATGGCTACTCAAACACTGAATTTTTATTTCTTACTTTTTTTCATTTTTATTTAGATATATTTTTCCATCCATATGTCAGTTTGCTGGTGTGCTTGGGATTGTTGTCCTTTTGCATGACCTAAATTCAACCCACCCTAAACTGCTAGACAGATGGCTTCATTTATCTCAAAAATAGTCAGGTGTAGAGCTGGGTGGTATGAGCAAAAAGTTTTATCACGGTATTTTTCAAAATGGTAACATTATAGGACGGTATTAGAACTCTAGCACCATGAATCTTTCATGAATGGGCATCGTACAGCAAAACAACTCCTTTCATGGGAGTTCCTGTGTCCCGTAGAAGTAAAGTTATATCAGTTTAAACACACCTGTTTCTTCGTAGTGCTGAGATAAAAACATACTTTTGGGATTATTTAGCCCTTATCTATGTGCCAGTTGATCCCATTAATGTACAGAATCATACACATATAGTCAGAAACGGGCGACCTCAAACTAAACGGCAGGTACATTAATATTACTTATTTTGCACAAAATTACATGCACAAAAAAGCTAATAATAAGAAATTGCACAAAAATGCGCTCCCTAAAAGTAATATTTTTGAGCCCTATAATCCACACCCTGTTTATCACACAGAGCTTCAGGGCTCCTGAACTGTTTCCTTCCCCTAGCGGGGCAGCAGTGAGAAAAGGTCCCCTCTTAAACAGTTTCCAGCTCCGCCACTTTCCGAACATTCTTTAGGCTTTAAACCGGTACTGCAGTATAAGAAATTCATATCATCATCATAAAAAAACGGCCAGCACTAGTCAGGTGTAAAGTGGGTTTCAGTGTTACCTCAATGACTAGTGTTCTCTGGTCCTGTGGTTGCAAGCGAAACCCAAAAGACCCACCACCACCATGTTTGACAGTTGGTGTGAGGTGTTGGTGGCAATATGCTGTGTTTGACCGTTGCCAAATATGCCACTATGCATGATAACCTAACATCTCCACCTTTGTCTCATCAGTCCAAAGGATATACATAGTTCCAGGTGCAATTCAGGTGCGATTTTGTTGTGCTGCCATAATCTTTTTTGGAGAGAAGGGGCTTTTTCTCTAGCCACTCCTTCATGAAAGCTGTAACTGGTCAGACTTTTCCTAATTAATGTGCTTACAGAGGTCTTTAGGTCCCATCATGTAGCTCTTGGGTGATTCTTCATAACTGAGCAAGTTAAATGTTCTGGGCTGCCCACTACTGAGAAGACTGGCAATTGTAATGAGGGCTCTCCATTTGTAAACGATCCTTCTCACTACAGAAGGGTGCATTCCAAATCGTTTGGCCTTATAACCCTATGACAATTGCTTCTCAGAGATTATGGCTGATGTAGACACACACCTGAATGCTTGTCACATGGTTTGCTTGTATAGCAGTAGTGACACTTCTTGTTTAACTGATCTTAGGTATTTGATAAGTAACCTTTGGCTGCGAATTAATCTTAATGATTGTAGAAGTAGGGAGGTTATGCTTTTCCGTGCTACTGCTGATTTCTGAATACAAATCTGTTGTTTTTTTGTTATTTCTAAACATTGGTGAGGACCACACAATTGTTACTTAGACCCTAAATAAAAACATACAATTGAAGGAGAGTACATTTTCTTTTTCCTATATCTGTATACATTTTCTGGTCTGTATTTAAAGTTTTTTCTACTAATATGTTTGTTTTATTGTAGGATGACATTAAAATAGAAAATATGGATGAGGCTAACTTCATGAAAGAAAAGTTATGCTCACTTGTTAAGGAGTTTCATGCAAATAAAGTTCAGCGTACTGGGGTAAGAATTAAATCAATCCCATTGACTAGCTGTACATGAGGTTTATCTACATTCTAAATACTACTTAACTCTTCCAACAAAGACCCAGGTCACTCGATGCATCAGAGACTACAACCATGGGAATGACAAGTGGCTGGATCAGAGCAAGGATTTGCAGGAGTCAGGACATTTAGATGACCAAGGTTTTGGGGAGGCCACAAGATATGAACATGATCCTAGAGATTTTCAAGAGAGAAAATATTTTGAAGATCAACACAAACTCCAGAAAGATTTTGAAGACAATCCTGCAGTTTTCCAAAAGGCTAAAAGATTTGAGGACAACCCTAGAGCGTTTCAAAACGAAAGACAATTTGGAGATGATCCCTCAAGTTTCGAACAGGCAAGAGTGTTTGTAAACACCCCCAGAGATTTTCAACATGAAGGACGTTTTGAAGAAAATCCTACCAATTTCCAGCATGCCAGAAGTTTTGAGGAAAACTCCAGAACAGACCATACTAATGAACTGTCCAGAAGCTTTCAAAATGTCAGACACGTTAGGAGTACTGACGAACATAGAGATTATGAAAAGTATGATAGAAGAGGAGAGGGAGGATATTGTGAGCGTGACTTCAGACACTCTCAGAATAGCCTTGATGCCTGCCGTGACTATGAATGGGACTCCAGAGGAGGGATATCAGCTGAGCGATCTCAAGATATCAAGGGTTATCACAGAGATGATGATAGAAGAGATTACCAAGGTAGGCCGATAAGCAAATCTGTCTCTTCTGAGTGTCTGTTTAGATTTTGTACTTTTCTTGTTTATGTACAGTTATTTTCTGAACTCTGAAAATCATTACCTGTTGTGTCGCAAGGACAAATTAAAAGCAGATAATGTTGTTGCAGTTTTTTTTTTTTTACTTGGCTTTTTATGTTTTCAGAGAGCCTTTGGAAGTCCACGTCTCTGAGAGAGGATGAAAAGGTGTATGTCGAGGGTCAAGCACGAAGGCCACATTATCGGCACGACTATAGTTCTGGTGCCGAACCCTATGATCCCTTTCAGCCATCATCCTCCCCACCTCCGGAGGGGGCTCCGCCCTCCAGCCTCGAAAAGCTCGCTTCTACTCTCCTTGAGCTTGTGGCGCGTAAAGCAAATTGAGTAATCTGTAGCTGTTTTTGTGATTTAAAGATTTTGTATTTTTTGTTTTTCTTTGAGTTTATCAGAGAACACATTCTTGTGTATTTTATTTGTTTTAGTATTAATGTTTGATGTGACCACTGAGATCCTGTTCTTAGTAGTTCTGTATTGTATAGATTGACTGTGTATTTGATTGCTTAATCTTTTTGGAATGGTTTAGCTGTCGTCAAAAATACATTTTTTTCCAGACACAGTAATTTCTCAGTTCTCAGACACATTTAAACCAATTTTTATATCACTGCATAATTTATATGCACTAAAGTAAAAATTGTGTAGATTTATTCTACAGAGTTCTATATGTGGTAAAAACACTTTTTAAAGTCTCAGTGTTGAACATTATATTAGTGCTTATGCATTATAATATGCAGTTCTGGTGGTAAAACACACAAGTTAGCCCTTGGTGACTGTTGATTCTTAGAACTGTATATATGATAATTAGTTTGCACCAATGTAATTTTCACCATGACTACATGCTGTCCCAGTTCCCAAAGAAAAAAAATTATTTTCTAATATTGTGCTAAATGTAAAACAGTTTACCAAACTGTTACCTCATTCTCTTGGTTTACTACTGCTACATTAAGCTCCAAAATTGAACGTGCATGGCTTGGGGGACTCCACCCAGATTCCACCCAAGCCATACAGCTGCATCTGTATAGGTAGTTCTCATACCTGTTCTTAGGGGCCTCAAGGTTCTAATGCGCACCTGAATTGGGGCCCTGTGAACTGGTTTGAGAACCACAGACAAACAGCAGGTAGGGGGATTGCTAAAAGTCACCTTGCACACTGTATGTTGAATATTGCGATGTTCCGATTTAGATTCCAACAGGCACTGACAACTGTCACCTTAAAACAGAATTACACCAAACGTTTCTGCCCAGTCCGTTCAATAGGATTTAATGTGAAAAAATGTGACAAGAACCAGGAGTGGCCATTTTATTTACCTATTTTTCCTGCATATTTAATGACTAATATTGATAATGATTAAAAAGTGTGGTAAATTTGAAAAAGCAAACCTGTCTATTTTTTTCCCTACAGTACCCTGCATGTACCTCTCTGCCATGGACGGCTTTAAAAGGTTCATATCGGAGAACATAATTTTAATAAGGCACGAAGTTTCCAAACGTTCAGTCATCTCTCCAGTCTATGTAGTCCTAATATGGAAATCAGCCTGTTTTAAATGCACTCTCTTGTCATGTCAAGAAAACCAAATCATTTCTAACAGCCTGTTTAAGCTACAGTTACTAGATTTTCAGCCCAAACTGCTTTCTGAGTAAGGCACAATGCAGTGAAACCCACCAATAAACAAGTCGTTTACATACGAGTCTAAATGGCTCAGTAACGGAAAAAGTGTTTAATTCTGTTTAAGGGCTAATGGGAGGTTAAAACGTTGTCATGAAAAACTGAATAATGGGTTTTGGTTTGTGTTTTTTAGTTTGTTTGTTTTCCTCAGGTGAAAAATACAAGGAATATATGATATAGGCTCTTAAAATATGTGTTTTAAGCCAAATTCATGTCAGAATGACAATCACCAGCATCTTATACAGTATTCTGAACCATTTCCCATGGCAACTTTTTGTGAGGTAGTTTTTTTTTTAGAGGTGTTGAGTATTTGAGACATCTGTTTCCTATCAGAACCACTGTGAACAGAGTGTTTCAAATCCAGCCACTCGCAGTGAATTCAGACATTTATTTGTTGGTGGTTTTTTTCCAGTCGTCGGTTTTCCCATTCATATACGTTGTGAACCGCATTCAGGGAAGAAATCCTGGTGTTCTGTTACAGAATTACAGCACATCTAACTAGTTAATCAAGTGGAGTTCAACCAAACCATCTGGTGTGCACCTGCCTAATGATACCACTGAGGTTTATTCCTTAATCCTCTAAACCCAGATTTGTAGATGAATGGAGCAATGTCTGTTGTAAAGAAATGGCTATATAGAGAGAAACTATATGGACAAAAGTATTGTGATGCACCTTTTTATTATTAAATTCCGGTGGCCCTTTACTTCAAGTGAAGGACAATTTTAATGCGTCAGCATACCAAGACATTGAGGACGACGTCATGCTTCCAACTTTGTGGACACAGTTTGGGGAAGGCCCTTTTCTTTTTCAGTATGATTATGCCCCAGTGCACAAAGCAAGCTCCATAACATGGTTAGATGAGTTTGGTGTGGAAGAACTTGCCTGCCCCACGCAGAGCCCTGACCTCAACCCCATCAACACCTTTGGGATGAACTGGGACGGAGATTGTGAGCCAGGCTTTCTCGTCCAACATCTATGCCTGACCTCAGAAATGCTCTACAGAATTAATGAACAATTAGTGCACAAACTCCCACAGAAACACTGAAATCTTGTGGAAAGCCTTCCAAAAAGAGTGGAAGCTGTTATAGCTACAAAGGGGGACCAACTCCATATTAAAGTCTATTTATATAATTACAATATCATTAAAGTCCCTGCTGGTGAATTGGCCAGGCATCCCAATTAATTTGTCCATTTAGTGTCATTCAGTGAAAACTGTACTGAATTATCACAAGACCTTTTCGTGTGTCCACAAAGTTGGAAGCATGGCATTGTTCAAGATGTCTTGGTATGCTGAAGCATTAAGATTACCCTTCACTCGAAATAAGGGGCCACCTGAATTGAATAATTAGGAGACGTGTGTCCCAATATTTTTGTCCATATAGTGTATATCTATATATCCATTTCTTTACAACAGACATTGCCTAGTCCAAGCCTTGGGGGACACTTGAAAAACAGATGTGTCCCAATACTTTTGTCCCTATAGTGTAACTCAATTAGCGGACCGCCTCCCAAGTCATTTTAACCAATAGCAGCTCAGAGGAGGCGAGGCTTATCGGAAAACAGGTGTGAAATAACAGGCGATTTACGGGTAGGTTTTTTGCCCAAAACGTCACGGTAGACGTAACACTCATTCCGGTTTGAAAAGAACTTGTCAAAGCGTCGGCCATCTTGGCTCCTGTAGCAGCAGCAGGGCTGAAATAAATTTAAAAATAAGGGCGAGGAGGACTACTCTGCGGTTTTCGGCACGAAAAGTGAGTACAGGAGTCGAACGGATGGGTTGTTTTTTCTCTGGCGGGTAGGGCTCGGATTCTGCTGGAGGTCGGGCGAGAGAGCCCTCGGCCAATGAACGTCCTCATCCAGTGATTGTTTTGAAAGGATGAACATGGGCGCCATTTCCCTCCTCGCTCCCTGAGACGCTTATTGGTGGCGCGAGGAGAGGAACGGAGACGGGTGGGAAACTGGAATACACGGGTCTCCATTTTGGCTCTAATTTGCCGTAGAGACTTGTTTTCCTCGGGCTCTGTTTAGAGCCCGAATGGCGTTAGTTTCGCCCCTACCCCAGCCCTTAGAAAGCTTGATTGGTGGAATCTAGTCCGAGGTTTGATTGGTCTGAAGGACAGATCCAAACGTAGTCTTTTATTGGTTCGTATGCCTTTTCAGCGCTTTACAAACATTTTAGGAAACTTTTCAGCTTCCTCGCTCCAATGTTTTGGGGCGAGTATGATTTAGAAGATAGAGTCAAGGCCTGCTGGGTGATAAGCAAGCATATTATCTTCCTAAACTTTCAGCAGCTCCTTGTGTTTGTCAACGTTGTGTCCGTTAGTCCTTAATTTTGCCACTTGGTCCAGTGGAGATTTGCTTAGGCCTCCAAAGATCAGCGTGTGGAGTTTGTCATGGTAGAAGAGCCGTATGCTTGGTTAGAAAAATAGCTTATGAATGGCTAAGATCCAACAAGGTTGGATTTCAGCCATTCATAAACTATTCTTCTAATAAAGTAAACGGCTCTTGTGCCACGACCAGCACCTCCTATCGACCCTTAGCCCTTCTCAGAGGACAAAACTAGTAAAGAAGGCAGTTTGGGCCTGCAGTATAGCCCCACAAATGATGAAGTGTGTTCAGTGCTGATCTGCTGTGAAAGTGGCGCCCAGTTTTTTAGCAGATCCTTCAGTTTTTGCACAAGCTTCCAAAGATTAATGTGTAGTGCTTGGGTGCTTAAACATCATGTGCGATAGTCTAACCATATGCATTATCATGTGAAGTTACTGTAAATTGCTGCTTAATCATTTCATTATATATCTTATGTGCAGTAGACTTACCATGTGCAATATCGCTACTTATGTCAACATTACTTATATTCTAGTCAATTAGGGCATGCAGAATAGCTCCACAAATACTTAAATGAGGTACATTTCAGTGCTGGTCGGATGTGGAAGTGGCACCTAATTTGGTTTCTAGGGACGATTTAAACTATAGGTCATTCTGTCTGCTGTAAAATTGTCTTCCTAAAGTTTAAGCAGCTCCTTAAGTATTTTTGCGCAGGCTTCCAACAATCATTGTGTGTTTTTTTTTTGGCTCCACAAGCATTATCATTATGTGCAATAGTGTAATCATGTGCAGTGTCATGTGACGTTATTCTAAATGGATGCGGAAATATTTCATTTTGTGTAATATCTTATGTGCAGTAGTCTTACCATGTGCAATATCACTACTTATGTCAATGTTACTTATAGTCTAGTCAAGTAGGGCATGCAGAATAGCTAAAGTGAGGAACTTTTTAGTGGTGATCTGCTGTGAAAGTGGTAAACTATAGTGACCGTTTAAACTATAGGTAGTTTTATCTGCTGTAGTTAACTTGTTTACTGCAGCTGTTACAGATAACTTGCATAAGCTTTCCTGTTTTAGCAATATGCCTTAATTCATCTATCTGAAAGTTTGTGTATCTTATGACAGTCACATCGTGACTCATGCATGTTATTTTTCAAAATGATTGCACCAATACAGACCTTAGAAAGCTTGTTTGGTGGAATCTAGTCTGAGGTTGGATTGGTCTGATTGGTTATTATATGCAGTGGTCTTACCATGTGCAGTATCGTGAACTTTTTCGAAATGGGTGCTGAATCATTTCATTTATGTGCAATATCTTATTATATGCAATAGGCTTACCATGTAAATATTACTACTTATGTCAGTATTGCCGATCTACTACTGATCTCTACTTCGTGCAATAACAGACTCCTGACTGCCATCTGTGTCATTAGAAATTCACTTAACTGTAAGTTATTCATCTATAGTATTTATACCCCAGCATTTGTGTATATAGCATAGTGTAGTTTATTATTTATTCCTTTAGATGTTTTAATTGGTTTTATTTTAGTTCTTGTCTCTGAGTGTCTTTGCAGTCATAATATAAGCAATTTCTTCTGGGATCAGTAACGTTTTCTGATTGTCATGGCAAAAGAGATGTTTACTTGATTGGAAGAATAGCTTATGAATGGCTAAAATCCAATTACGGATTTTAACTTCAGTTTTGAATGTACTCTATCTCCATAGTTTAACACTGGACTAATCAAAGATATAGATTTTTCTGCCGTGTTTAAAAAAAAAAGCAAAAAAAGCACTGCATGCTGCATGATATAATGTTGACTACCCAAATTTAATAGACAGCCACCTCAGATGTGGTATGGATTTGCCTACACCCTTTTTACAAGTTGTGTTCTGCCTGTCTCTTCTATCCAAAATAATCGGATGCAATTACAGCAAGCTCATCGGTCCAAACTTCAAGCCAGGATTTTGCTTGATGGAAAGCCTTTGTGATTGACTACAAACGATTATGTACTTCCTGATCTCATTTGTCTTATTAAACTCTGTTTAGCCAGTTTGCAGTGAGTTAATGCCAGTCGCCGCATATGGGGCATTAGGTTGCTTTCTTGTGATTATGAGATGAGGCCTCTGAACGCGGACAGAGTTAAACATCACATTTAAAATTTCAGCTCTGCTTTTACACCCCATTGCTCGAAGACAGTAGCTGTTGCTGTAGCTCAGGAAATGACGTTTCTTTGTGGAAGGAACAGTTGGGTAACATGTCGTACTGCCTCACCGGAAACCCTGAATCCCGTAGCTGGTCAAGCTTAATGTTTCATGTTGATACTGTCATAAGCTGTTAGTGTTTGTGAATGCTTAAATTGCACTTTTAAGGGCTTGTGTCATTAACACATTTCACTCAGCTCAGTGATGCAGAGCTTATCATGCTGTCTTTGAAATGAGACATGCAGCTGGTCAGTGTTGAAGCACCAATGATGTCCATGAATTGAAAAGTGCGTTGTGACAGAACGTATTTTCATACTTACTGCTATAAGCATAATTTTCATACTTCTCACCCTTAAGTGAGTGTACTGATCTAATGTAATTTTTTCCAGTCACTTTATGACCCAGGAAACTTGGTATAAACATTGTACACAATGAAGTTTAAAGTCACTGACCCATGTACAAGTAGACGCCATAATCAAAACCGATTTGACAGTTGTTTTACTCACTGTGACTGAATGGCTACTCATTCAGTTCAGTTTTTTCCAGATGTTCACACAAGGTAGTTTACCATCCGTATTAAAGTTCGAATTTTGTTGGGTCCCTTTTTACTCTGTCCACAAGGAAACTATGGGTGAGATAATACTTATTTGAACAGTCTCACCAAAGTCCTTGATTTTTCTTATTGATGTTTTGGGTGTAATGTGCACACATTTAGCTGTTTTTCTAATATTTTTAACCTATCAAATAAATAGAGTTTGTCCACTATAATTTGTAGAACATTTCTGTATTTGTGTTCCCTGTAGAGAATGTGCTTATTATCATTTACAAAATTAACACCTGACCTGATCCAGCTTTGACATGTGCCTTTATATATAGTTGAATAATTTTGTTTTTTCTTGCTTCCTACACTCTGATTGTAAGGTTTAATGTAATGCTATAATGTGGTCTAAGCATAAGTGTAGACCTAGGGTGACACATGAAGGAACCATGGGAAGCTGCTCACTGACCTCAGCAGGAGTTGAGCTGGTGCTGCAGGTAGTGCAGAGAGAATGTAGCCCTGGCAATCTGGCCAGCTGTTCCCATAATCTTCCATGCCCTGCTGCTGTGTAATCATTTACCAGCATGCTGTGTGCCTAAAACACTTGAAAGCAGTGGCACTTTACCTTTGTTGAGCCCTGTGGTGACCCAAACTTTCGTCATGGATGTTTTTTTCCTGTGCATTTTGAGTCTGTAAAACTTAACCTCTAGTTGTACCTATTATCTCTGCCCCTCCCCCAACACTCCCTGACTATGCAGGTCTGCGTGTTTCTCTTCCCTGTGTCTAATTTCTCAGAACAGTAGGGATTTGCTGTAATGACAGGAATAACCTTGAGGTCATTCCACCATCCTCTGCATCTTTTAAAGGAAAGGAAAAAAAAAACAGTCCCCTGCTTTTATCTGCTTTGTCTTCTCTGTAATTGGCCAAGCGTGGTACTTTGAATGAAATGTTAATTACTGTACCTTATGTCGTTGTAATGTTGCAGTCCTGCATGTGATTCTTTTTTGCATACTTTCTCTGGAACAAGAAGTCCACAGTTTAAATCAATAACGCAGTCTTTCCAAGAAATGTGCTGCTTGTGCTGTGACATTCTGTTGTGCTTGGCATAACCTTCATTACATGAGACCTAATCAGGATGCAGAACTGCACTGACAGTAAGGCAGTAGCTTTTTCTGGCTGAGTGAATTTGGTAAAATGTGTGTTCATTCCTGAATTTGGCAGTCTGTCACAGTATTCAGGCTAAATAACTTAAGGTCACCTCTACTTGTCAGCTTTATTTATTTATTTATTTTTACAATGATGTGAAGGTGGCAAAATGTGCCACTCGTTACGCTGAACTAACGTTTTGAACCCCGCCAATAAATTGTACATTCTTTACAGCTTTAGTGCATAGATGTCCTTGCACACGTATGTGACTGCAAATCTGCCCTGTATGACATTCCACTTTAAATCATCCGGCGACAGCATGCGGCATGTGCTTTGACGCCCTTCTGAGCCAATGGCTGCTCTCAAGGCTATTTGCATCACCGTCGTATGGGCCAATGCGCTCCTCTGAGGGGTGGGCTTTAGAGACATTTTGTTTGACATTGTAAATAAGCAAGGGACAGTTGTTAGTGGAGGCAGTTGTTCAGTCCAGCTCTGTCCAGCCACAGCAGGGAAGGAGATTTGCAAAGAAAGGCAGAGACAGAGCTTAGAGACTAACCGGCAGACACCGTCCTTCGCTGATCTTGCAGCCTTTTTACCCCCACTTTCTCCTTTTGTCTGTTCTTTTCTCTCTGTTCCTTTTTTCATTCCCTGACCCCTATCCTACTGCTCAAGGTAACTTAAAACAGGAAGTTGACTCTGTGAAAAGGGGTGGAGTGTAGAAAGGGTGAGGAAGGAGGAGGGTGGGGGTGGAATTACACCGCCTGTGGACAGGCGACCGAGCCAATAGATGCCAAAACAGACAGTTTCTGATTGGAAGAGGAGAAAGAAATGGGTGGGATGTGGAAAAGAGGTGGGCCGTAAGTATCATGTAGCAGGCTAGATTGATTACTTTCAAGTGTTAAAGGGAAAGCAGGCAGAAGATTTTTGTCCAGGACTTGCTCTGCTGCTCAACTGTGTGTAGCTTTCCCTCTCGCTTTCCCTTCTTTTTCCCTGTCTCTCTGTTACTTTCTTTGCCGTTCTTTCCTACAACTCTGCTTGCACTGAAGGGGTCAACTGAAAGACAAACAACAGGGTTGCCAGGCAGATGCAAACTCTGGCTTTAAAGGACTCGCTGAAAGGAGGAATGGAAGGGGGCTGTGTATTTAGTAAGGGGGGGTGTGTATGTGGAGGAGATGGGGCAGTGAAGGGGGAGGGGATGAAGAAGGGGGAGGTAGGTTATTGCTCTCCCCTCAGCTTTGGGCTCGGAGCTCAGCGCCGAACTGCCTGCCCCGTACAGTCTTTTGTTTGCTCCTGGGACGGAGAGCCTGTGGACTAGAGACACTTTCTCTGTCCACCTCTGAAGGAGACTTCAGCTGCAAACATCTGCGTCTCCTCCTCCTCTCTCTTTGCTGTGCACGATGAAGGGCATGGGGTAAGTGTGGCAAATTGTGTTCACACAGTGCTACAAACCAGCCTGTAGTTGATGTTTGTTTTCTTTCAAATTCTCTCTCTCTCTCTCTCTCTCTCTCTCTCTCTCTGTGTCTCTCTCTCTCTGTGTCTCTGTCTGTCTCTCTCTCTCTCTCACACACACACAAAATGGGATGCTTTCTCTGTTCACTTCTTTTTGTTTTATGTCTTTGTCATTCCTTCACTTTCATTCACTCCCAGTAGTTCAATGTGTGTTAGACTTTGAGAATTTGTGCACTTTTTCTTGGAAAACTGTTGTTAGAGTGATGGATAGTGACTTCTTGAAATGGCCTTTTCATATTACATTTTCATAATTGTAATTTAGTTTATGTTCTGACAGGATTGTTTTTTACTTTGAACCCATTAAAATAAGACAGCGGGAATGAGCCTGCAGCATCTTTGAGTGTTATCAGTGCGGGAAGGTAGTTCACCTTCAAGGCCCAGTCCTTCAAACCTTGTTTAAGCTTTCCCGACAGTGATGTAGTGAAGTAGAGGGCAAATATGGCGGTAGGATCGAGGGGACAAACTTGAGCTGGTTCTGAGACAGGCTTTAGAGCTGATTCTGTGGGAGCAATGCTGTAATAGGTCCTTGTATTTGGGTTCTCATGCGTCCGGCAGGGTACTTTCCCTTCACTTAGTAAACGAATCTGTAGTCCACTGCAATTTCTGTTCCCCTTCTAATTGAAAGTTTCCATTGGTGCCTCTGACAGTGTAGCGTCCCAATGGGGGAGGAGAGCTAAAAATAGCTCAGAGTTGAAGCCCTCACTGCCAAATCCCACTGCGATTTGTTGTTTGCATGAGATTTGAATATCTTTTAAGACCTTCCCTGTGCCTCTGGCTGTGTGGACAGAAAAAAGAAGTAAATGAAAACAAAAACATTTAGTGTAGCAAGTGTCAGTGGTTTGCTCGAAGGTGACCTTTTTGCGCATTCTTTCTTTTGACCCAAGCAATTTTCGCATGAATATTTTGAAAATACTGTTGCAAAGTGAGACCAAGTTTGCACTTGCTTCGCTGTTTGCTTTGGAGCTAGCGTTAGCATGTCGTACCTTTCTGTGCTAGCGGGGCCCATTGGCGGATGAAGGTCACGGGAATGTGAGAGCGGCTCCCTCGGTGGATCTGTCAGCAGGGAGAGCGTGAGAGTGTGAGGACAGTGCATCCTTCATAGGCCCCTAGACAAGAGAGGCCCTTTCACCATCAGCCTCCATCCTCTCTGGGGAGGACACCGGCAAACTGAGGAGAGTTTGCCATGGGGTCGCCAAGTGCCACAGCAAAAGTCCTCTTTTACTACCCCCCACCCCCCACCCCCCATATACAGTGTCCCTCATTCTTTTTCCCTCCCTACCTTGCTGTGCC
>JBBPCX010000147.1:14804059-14814385 GCA_037974365.1 Hydrocynus forskahlii | reverse complement strand
CCCCCCCCCACCCGCTATTGAATGACCTTGAGAGATCAGTAACTGCTTCCTGGAGTTACTGTGAGGCTGAACCAAGGGCATGTTTTGTATGATTGAGCCATAAGTTCATACAGATTATCCACAGGTCACTGTAGCCTGTTGTTGCCCTGTTATGCTGTCTTTAGACTCACCAAGCTTGATATCAAAACAAGCAGGTTGTTTGTCAGTTAATTTGTAATTAATTACTGTGTGCTGCTCAATGTCTTGTTTCGCCTGCGTAGATGATTAACCATTAGCAGCGACCGGAGTAGCTTTTGCCGACTGTCCTCTGTGTGAATGTCATGGTAGTTAATGAGTCCTAAATGTTGCTAGACAAATGTGTTTGGTACCCTTGAGGTGACCTTTTTCCACATCAGATGGTTGTGGTTTTGTTGTTTCCAAGAAGGGACATCTTGTCGGATTGGTAACCTGAAATTCAATCTGTGTTTATTTCCAGATTGTTTAGGTTCGGGGGTTTGCATAGTCAAGGGCGTTTTTAAATGCTTCATTTGGAGAGCCCATCTCAGCACCAGCACCCTACTGTATCCACTCCATAAAACATCCCTTTCAGTATTGTAAAACATACACACTCCCTTTTTTTACGAATACACACACATCACCCCTTTGCCCCAAATTGCTTCTTGCCCATTCTTGAGTGCGAGCCCCCACCCCTTAGCACTTAGATGTCGGATAAGCTTGTATTACTCCTTCATATCTGCACTCATCAGCATTCTATTTTCCTGTACAGAGAGAGGAGGAGCCTGAAGAGAAGGAGGAGGAGAAAGGTGCATGTTGGGGGGAGCAAGGAATGATAACCCAGGATATTGAGATGTGAGCACCAGCGGCTACATTGCCTAGTTTTTGTTTGTTTTTCTTTCATATTAATTTGTGACCATTCTATTTAAAGGCTTTAGCAGTGGCAAATGTGCTCTTTTGTCACGCCATCAGTGTACTTTATTTGCCGTTGCACAGATGTTGACACTGTTTGGTAATGTGGCTACATACTGAATAGTGATTAAGCATTTTTGCAAGTCCTACACTTACATCATCAGAGACAAGTATCTGAATTTTTCATGAGTGGATGTAAGCCTCCTACTTTCCACTTCACACTGCAACCTCACTGCACTTCTGGACAAAAGTCAGTCTTCAGACTTTTGCCAGAAAAACGTGCTAAAATGTCTTCATGCTATTTCAACATAAAAATCCTATCCCCTGGGCTGATGAAGTACAGTTTTTGTCAATGTTGCACAACATATACAGATTTACTGTTCAAAGACATGTGACTGCAATGGAAAAAGCTTCAGGGAATCAGACTTTTGATAATGTCTTCTACTGTATATTCTAGTGCCACAAGTAATGGTTTTCTGTAGCTCACTCCCAATGCTTACTTATCATAATCACGATATTGTTGAGAAGAATGCCTGAGGTAACTTGAGGCAGAACATGTATTAAGTGATATTCTTTTCATGACCCAGGGCGACTTTGTGGTTAGTATGTCGAGCCTCCTAGTTTGAATAGTTCACCATGCATCTTTGACTTTGTAATCAGTTGTTAGAATCATATTCATGGAACACACCTTTGCTCTGCTATATTCCACCTACGTGGAGCAGGCTCAGGCTAGCCAGAACGTTCCTGCTGATTCAGCTCCTGCTGGCACCATCGACTTTCTGAGAGGCAAAGGAACAGCGGTCACTGCCGATGAGGCACCCGCACAGGTCAGGAGAAATCCAACACCGCCCATTGCTGCCCAACTTGCTGAAGTGCGAGAGCAGCCATCGCTCGAGAGCAGAAAATGCAGACAGCCTGGTGGTTAGTTTATGCAGTAGAGAAGGAATTAGACAGCTTGGTAAAATTGTACCTGCTTTCTGTTTTGAAACAATCTACAGGTGACACATAAAAGAAGCCTAGACATTTTCTGTTTGGGCTTGCCATGTTTTATGATTGATAAAAAATAAAGATGGCTACCAGCAGAAAGCAGCAGGGCTGGTTAAGCTTTGATGATGTTCTTCTCCTTCAGTGAAGGATTTGCTCTTTTAATTTGCCTCTCCATTTCCTGGGGCTTTGGCGGTAATCGTGCTGTTACTGCATGGTAATTAGCCAGCTTTCTCTTTAATGGTGTTAAGTGAATCGTCTAATTATTATTTCTTATCTCTGACTGGCACTGAGAATCACCCATCCATGTCTGCCACATGTAGTGCAGGATTTGTCTCAAGATATATGCCTGATGCTGTTCAGTCCACTTTTCACCCCCGAAAACAGTAACAGAACAGTTGAATTTCTTATTTTAAGCTGCTGTTAGAGCTTCTCATCAATCCCAGTGTTTCTAGATGACTCTTTAAATCCAATCATCTATCGTCAGTATTATAGGGACCAGCTTCTTTTAGCACTGTTTTGACCCTGAAACGACAGCGGACCTTACTCGCTACAGACGGGCCGGGCTGACACACATGCTTTATAGATTTGCATTTGGCCTAATAGTATTGATCTTGAAAGCGTCCTTTGAAAGGAATGGATCTGATGTGGTGCCTGTCATTGTTTTGTGTTGAGCTTCCTTTTATCATCTCTTGGGCTACAGTGTTACTGTGTGTGGGGTATTTTTTGGGGTGGGTTAGGGGGCTTCACCTGTGTGTGTGTGTGTGTGTGAGAGAGAGAGAGAGAATTTGTGTGTGGGTGCACACAAACAAGCGCACTTCAGCAATTGTGCATCACTTTTGTCCTCTCGTGTTTGACCCACATACTGAGGCCATACGGCAGTCTGATTGCTGCGTTGTCTGCATCTCCTCTCTCTAAGCCCTTGGCCCTTTGTCATGTTATTGGATTACAGCTGAACTGTGCAGGGCCTAGTTGTCTTTTACTCTCTTGCTCCCACTTCAGTGGCACCCCACCCAGCTATTTTTGGCCCTCTCTTTCCTTCCAGAGAATGAGAAGGAAGAAAAAAAAATAAGAGCGAGCGATGCTGTGTTCCCCAGGAGCACAAGCTCAGGCAGGCTGGCTGGACTTCTCAGAAGAATTCCTCTCATGCCATAGTAACCTGCCAGCTTTACTCTGAGTGTTGGGCCTGATGGACCAGGCCCACTTGCAGTGTGTTTGCATTTGTGTGTCAGTGTGTGTCTATGGGTGATTTCTTGGCGTGCACTCTGAGCCGCACACTCAGTGTTCCACATTTGCTCACAGCCCTAGAAACGCCGTTTACACTGAAGATTCAGAACTGGCTTCCTTGCTCCAGATCTCTCTCTCTCACTCACACACACACACACACACACACACACACACACACTACTGTAGATTGTTGCTGTATGGATGACACTCTCACTTATTTCCCAACCGAGTTGACTGCTTCTTTTGTCCAGTGTGGTAATAGTGCATCTGTGCTGAAGTCTTTACACAGTGGCAACCCAACTGAAAAGCACAGTTCCTCACAATGAGTGAACATACTGGAATATTTCAGATGAGTTGTCTTGGGTTTTGTACGAGGAAAGGTTACAAAATTAGATGTCCGCATAAAATGTAGGTTTTTCAAGGGATGTTTGAAGCTTATGATTTTATCTCTATTTTGTCTCTGTTCTTTTTATAGCAGATCTGGAGATGTCGGCAGACTCTTTTGGAGCAGGGGGAAGCGATGCCCAGCAGAGCTTGCAATCCTTCTGGCCCAGGGTCATGGAAGAGATCAGGAACCTCACTGTGGTAAGAAACACACCCATATAGCATTATACGCTCTTTCTTTAAAGATGAAAAGATAAACATGTTGCAACAAAATTACATATATCTTAAAAAGCAGCTTGACAAAAGAAGGAAAAACTTTAACTTTCAACATAAGATAAAGGAGCAAGATCTTATTTGGACCATTTGTACTGATTTGTCATGAAATAGGCTCTGTATAAATGGAATCTAGCGTTTACAAATTATTTTAAATAGAAAAGATAAACAGCAAAAATTGACATTTTACGTTTGCTTCTGACAATGGCAAACATTCGTTTAGGTGAGGTAAATTACTGAACATCTTTTTCTCAATAAATAGCTTTCACAAAACTACAGTCTGTAATATAAATTCACTATTCATGAGTGCCTCTCTGGATATGTGCTTTGATAGTTATCAAGGAGGCTTATGTGTGGATTATCCTGATGTGACATACCACGCTCTGTTTCAGAAGGATTTTCGCGTGCAGGAGCTTCCACTTGCCCGCATTAAGAAAATCATGAAGCTGGATGAAGACGTGAAGGTAAGAGTGCTTTGCGAGCAGTGACTGTACATCCAAGTCCACTCTGTCAAATGGTGTCTCCTCAGCCTGTCACATTTCTTACATGCTGCAGCCCACTATTCACCTGTAGTGTGTACGACCTGCAAAAATAGTATTGTTCATACTTTTGTTTACACACTTCTATTCAATACTGAATTGAGTGTTTGATTTAGTTTGTGTGTTAAAGGGGGACATATTATACCCACATCTTATACATATTATACTTTTAATAGGTCTATGGGTATACAAAATTAAGTTCTTTTCACAAAATCACCCTCACATAAAGAGATCTCACCAGCTCTATTCTTTACACTTTCAGTCCCTTTCAAAATGAGCCGTTTAAGGGTTCTGTCACTTTTATGAAAATAAGCTGTTGCTGGCCACCCCCCACCCATCCTATGCTAACGCTGCACGTTTACCACCCGTGAAACCGAGGCGCTATCCAGCCCTATATGTTCCACCCCAAGTCAGTCCCAGTGCAAGATGAACACAACACTTTATGTGTGACTTGCCTTTGCCTGTAGCCACAGTGCTCGGCATCTTATGCGTGCTCATAAAACCAGCAGACAAAAATGGCGGATCTTCAACTATTCTAGTGGGTGGGGGCTCGACAGATGAGAGGTGGCTCTATGCAAATTTTCTTATCCTGACATCAGGATATAGGAGCCGTCCAAACGGCTTATAGAAGCATATGATTCCTGACACCAAAATCTTTCAGTTGACTCTCAGAAAACGGATGGATGTTTTTTTTTCGCACTTGGAGTGTTTATAGGAACAGTAGAAACCCAAATGGAAATACAAAAGGATGCAAAAAGTGAGTTTTAAGACCAAACTGTGTGGGAAGCAGGCATCAGGTCAAAATGGTGTCCACACTCTTAAAATAACCCACAGCTTAGAGTAGGAAGAAGGTTAAACTAGAACAGAAACCAAGGCAATTAAGAGATCAGCAGTACTGACTTGGGCCTTGAGGGAATGCTGTGTGTTTATGTATGTGAGTGTTAATAGTTAGTGAATGAAGGCTGCTTTTACCTAGGGAGAAAATATGTGAATGCCCATGCAGCTTTCTTTCATTAACCCTCTCCATGCTGACCCTCTGTAGATGATAAGTGCTGAGGCTCCAGTACTATTTGCCAAAGCGGCTCAAATCTTCATCACAGAGCTTACTCTCAGAGCCTGGATCCACACAGAGGACAACAAACGCCGCACACTACAGGTTGGTCATTGACCTTTATCCTCTGTTTCTGCCATTGCCGTAAAACAAGACCTCTGCTATTAGTCCTTGTATATTGTGGTTGTTTAATATACCAAAGGCCCCAACCTACCTGACTGTCTTCTCTTTATAATGAGCTTTCATCCTGACACAGCTTTGACAGTGTATTTTGTTGCTGTGTCATACAGTTACAGCTGCATAACTGAGCCTGCCTTTCTCACATCAGTGGTGACCAATTGGATGTAACATAGTAACTAGAAGTGTAGCGTGTAGTCATAAAAGAAGTCCAGAAATACTCTCAACTTTTTTCTGTTGCCCATAAAACAAGCTTTATGCAGGCTAGTGAGATGTGCTACACCAAAGTAATCATCTACATCTTGCTGCTTCACATGTAACAACATGTATTTAGCTCCTGAAGATGCAGGAGCGGTGACAGAGCATGCTGTTTTTTGGAGGCAGGGCCCCTCACTTGAGTCCTACAGGGTGTGTCTCGGCTCAATTCTAGCACTTTCTGCAGAGTCTAAAAGTGAATCTCCCATGACCCACTTTTTAGAATGCCATTTTGCGTTCTGTCCTGGAGCATTGGCGAATAACATGGATCCCAAGGCTTGGCTTTAAATTGTTTGCAAACACACAAAAGAAGCAAGGAATGGTAAACCTTATCAGTATTTTTTACACAAAATCTTGTTTTATAAGAAACTGCGATTTAGCATCTTTCTGCTCTAGACCTGTAGATAAGAGTATAAGGGAACATAACATCGAGTACAGCACCACTTGAATATGTAAATTATATCATGTGGTAATGCATGTTGCTAAGGCAGTGCATTTGCAGAACCTGCTTTTGTAGAGGCATCACGACGATCAGGGTCGCCACGACAACGCTCATCAATAGAACAACTGCGCGGACATGACCCTTAGCTACCAAATATTAATCACACGGCTAAAAATAGCCACTGATGTGGGGGTTGACAATAGGGGGTCTTGGCAGCCAATATCCTGTGGAAAGTACCACGTGGACTGGGGGGTAGCTCTGTCGCTAGTGTTAGGCTGGGATAAGAGGTGATATTACTGGTCACGTTTGGACTTGTTCTGTCAAATGTAACCAGAAATATGTCCATAAGCTAACACTTTAATTTATTCTTATATAGTTTTTACACTGATCAGCTGTAACGTTAAAATACGTAACAGGTGGCTACATAACATTATTTTCCTACAAAGGGGTCGGAAATATTAGACAGCAAGTGAACATAGAGTTCTTCAAGCTGATTTTCTGAAAGCAGAATAAATATGCAAGCATAAGGTTCTGAATAATAGAGTCTAATTGTGATACTTAAATGACTGGGTCAGAGCATCTCCAAAACAGCAGGTATTGTAGGGTGTTCCCAGCATGCAATGACAAGTACCTACCGGTAATGGTCCCAGAACGGATGACTCCTAAATGAGGAATAGAAACTGCATGCTGACCCGTCCAAGGCCGCATGTGCCTGCGGTAGGCAAGTGAGAACTGGTCTATGGAGCAATGGAAGAAGGTGGCCTGGTCTGATGAATCATATATTCTTTAACATCATCTGGACTGCTGGGTTTGTGTATCACTTACCTGGGAAGAGATGGCACCAGGATGCACTGTGGAAAGAAACCAAGCTGGCGGAGGCAGTATGACGTTATGGAAAACCTTGGGTCCTGACATTTATGTGGATGCTACTTTGACGTGTACCACCTAACTAAATGTACAGACCAAATACTCCCTATAATAGCGTTGGCCACTTTCAGCATGATGTTGCACCCTGCCACACCGCAGAAAATAGTTTAGGGATGGTTTGAGGAACATAAAGAGTTCAAGGAATTGACATATGCACTCCAGATTCCCCAGATCTCAGTCTAAATAAGCATCAGTGGGATGTTCTAGACAAGCTAGTCCAATCCAGTGAGGCCTCAGCTCGTAATTTACAGGGCTTAAAGGATCTTCTGCTAACCAGTTACCATAGCATGCTTTTTAGAGGTCTTTAAGAGTCCATGCCTCAACAGGTCAGAGGTGTTTTGGCAGCACCAGGGGACCTACACAGTATTTGACAGGGTGTTTTCATTTTATGGCTGAACAGTGTTTTATATATGAGCAGACCTTATCTTTATTCAGTACAAGATTAGTGAAGAGTTTTTCCACTTTTTTTTGCTTTTTTGTTCCAGAGAAATGACATAGCTATGGCCATTACCAAGTTTGACCAGTTTGACTTCCTCATTGACATTGTCCCAAGAGATGACCTCAAACCACCTAAACGACAGGTAGGGGGGAAAAAGAAACCTTCATTTTCAACATGCGTTTGTCACTGAAGTGTGTCATTTGAGTTCTATGAACTAGCTTTAGGCTGTAAGGAAGCGTGTGCCTACAACTCTGATCATCTTTGAGGAAGAGAAATCCTATGTAGCTCTTCTGCTGGCAGCTCAGAGGCACTGTAAACATCCTTGACTGGAAGCTGTGGGTAGGGAAATGTGAAAGCTTTCAGTCGGATGTTTGCAGCATCCAGCTACCACTGAACATCAGCTTTCTGTTGCTACGTAGTGATGGCCAAAGTGAAACACCATCAGGCTTTAAGAGCATATGGCACTCCTGTGTGTTCCATCAGGAGACTTCAGTTCTGCTGTAGCACCTAAAAGAAACCAAGCATGCATGATTTGGTACCCACAGGACACGGTGTGCTATTGTATCTATGATTAGCATGGGAGATGTTATCAGACGGACCAACGTCGCTATCACTTTCGCGCTTGTGGCTGTGTGAACAGGTGTGTAAACATCCTACACTCTCAGCTGTGACATCGTGAAGCTGGGAGAGGGGTGTTTACGCTCTTTGTCACAAATGATTCTTCAGTTTCTCTACCAAAAATTTGTGCTATAAAAGTGTTCTCTTGTATTTTGGTTTTATTTTTCCGGTTAATGTATAATACAGACTATTAAGGAATACTGTTTTGTGTATTACTGTCACAAATACTTATTAAAAAACTTGTGTAGTCTACAATTGTGAGTAATGTACATAATGAATAAGCATGTTTTACCTCAGTCTTTGTGTGTATATGTACATGTACGCATACACATGAACATGCGGGTGCACGCAGACATACTCTGAGAAACCACTATTGGGGACAACTACTATGTACACCTACACTCACTGTCCATTTTATCAGCTCCGCTTACCATATTGTGTGCACCTGTTTAGTTACAGACTGTAGTCCATCTGTTTCTCTGCATTATTGGTTTGCTCCATTTACCCAGTTCATCAATGTTCAGGGACCACCAGTGAGCAGGTATTATTTGTGTGGTGGATAAGTCGCAGCACCCCAGTAACACTGACATGATGGTGGAATTTTAGTGGGGGTGTGTGTTGCACAGATTGGATTACATGCAGCATTTCTGCTGGGGTTTTTGAACATCTCACTGTCACTGCTAGACTGAGCGACCAAACAATAATATCCAGGGAACACTGTCCACTGATAAAGGACTAGAGCTAACACAAACTGGGGAATTAAATGAAATATCAGTAATTTTACTATACAGTGTACTATACAGTAGAATTGCTATTTGATGCACAGTGGAAAGAACATGTCTGTTTCTGCTGTGATCCTCTTTTTATTTGCCTCAAGTCTTTTCAAAGTAGCATATTTTGGAATACTCGTAAGGAAATGTATGCTTTGTTCATTTTTTTGTTGTTTTTGGCTTTTTAAAAAAATATTCAGATTATTGCCAATAATACACAGCCCTAATTACTTATCTGTCTCTTGGCCTGTATTTTCCACATCTCACTAGGTATTAAGGTGGCAGTGAATGGCTGTGTATTGTGTAATAATGCAAGTGCAGAGTTGCTCAGTTCATAGACATGGACTAAATGTTGGTGTGAATGTGTGCATAGTACTCTCACATTTCTCTGCCTAGCCATTCCTATTAGTTATTTATTTGAGACCTTCCTCTAGTATTACGGTGTTAAAATAATTTATGGAGATGTAACCAAGTGATAGGCTTTATCTTATATTGTGTGTTTGTGTGTGTCTGCATGCGCTCACAGGAGGAGGTGCGTCAGTCCGTAACCCAGGCAGAACCTGTGCAATACTACTTCACTCTGGCCCAACAACCTGGGCCTGTGCAGGTGCAGGGACAGCAGCAAGGCCAGCAGGTGGCTGCACCTACCGCCACCACCCTTCAGCCTGGACAGATCATCATTGCCCAGCCCCAGCAGGGCCAGGTAACTGAAATACACAAACACACCACTGCTGTCTCAGTAGTGCTTCGTTGTCTTTACTCAGACCGTACAAAAGTCTGATAACCCTTTCAAATATAAGGACCCATTTCTTTTTTTAATGAAGAAAAGGTGGAACTGAAAGGGCAGTATGGCAGTGTCGAGTAGTTGCTTTTTCAAAGTGGAGCAGTGCTTCAAAGTTTGTCCTTGTGATCACCTCTGTCTATTCTATACCTCTGTCTGGTATACAAGTACTTGAAACTTTATCATACTAATAGAGATAAATATGCACACACACACACACTGACAATGCCACAAACTCGCTCAGTTCACTTTGATCCTCTTGGATAATTTGATCCACGCTTTGTTAACAGTTGATGCCCAGAGGTGTCATTCACACTTTGCTATCAAGTGAACAGCACAGAAGGCAGTCACTCTCATCCTCCCCAGTGTAATATCAGTCTAGTGTCTGAGTGTGAACTTAGCGCCCCTTCTCTCTTTATTCTCTACTCTTATTCACTTTCCCTTTTGGCACAGCATGAGTGTCTCTCCCTCTCCCTTTCTATCTGTCTCTCTCTCCTTTTAGCTCTCTGTCTCGCTCACAATCTGTCTCTTTGTCCCTCATGCTTGTACCCCC
>JBBPCX010000147.1:14775521-14791973 GCA_037974365.1 Hydrocynus forskahlii | reverse complement strand
TGTGATAACTGAACACTGCTCCGGTTAGAATTCAGAACCAAAACAGAAAATGTTCAGGTAAACACTTTTGTGTTACAACGCACCCTCCCACACACACATACACACACACACACACACCCGACCCCCACCTCCCCCCTGCGCCGTGCCTTTCCTTTCAACTCGCGTGTGTGTGTTTTCCTCCTGAACGGTGAACGGTGGGCTGTGTGCTTAGGGTCCCACCGCGCGCGCACTCTGCGCTCGTCTCAACTTCAGGAACTTAGCACCGCGCGGCTTTTGAACTATTGTCAGCGCGGAGAGGAGAGTGAGGGGAAGGTCCTTGCACCGACCCCTGACCGAGGGTCCCGAACTTCCACCCGCGTGCGCGTGTTTATCTGTATATCTCCGCGGTGCTCTTTCCTCCCTTCCACCACCCCCCTCCCACCTCGCCAAAACTTCCACCATGAAGTGCTCGCGCTCTTGCTACGGGCCGGCTTGAGTCACCCAACTTCCTCTGAGGCTCTGAGGCTCGCGGCTGTGTGGAGTCATGACGACCAGGCGCGCGCGCTGCACTGAAACCTCTCGCAACTTCTCCGCGCGCGCTGTGGCTTCAGTAAGAGGTGCGGAGTGACTTTGGCACGCTCGACTGACTCTGAAAAACAAACAAACAAAACAGTCAAATACAAAAACAAAGGAGGCGACAGGAGCGGTAGGACTCGCTCGCGCGCTGGGCAACATCAGTCTCGCGCGCGCTTGCTCGCGTTCCCCCTTAAATCAGCACCGGGACGCTTATGGCGGAGTTTGGCTTGCCTTGTTGAGGCTCAGACAGAAATGCTGGGAAGCCCCTCCAACAACGGCGGCGTGAGGATGCTCGTTCCCCCGGGACCCCCCGATGACCGGCGCGTGGAGTTCGTGGCCCTGGCGGCCGTGCACGCGGACAGGAGCGAGCCGTCGAGCCCGGAGCGCGCGCAGCCGCCCTCACAGCGCACGGGACTGCTGGGGACCCCTCTCCCCGCGCCCCCAGGAGCGCGCGCCGCCGCCTCCGCGTCCAGCAAGCGGTACAGGAAACTGCAAAACTGCCTCTACAACGTGCTGGAGAGACCACGAGGATGGGCCTTCATCTACCACGCGTTCATGTGAGTCTCCTCTCCTCAAGAGCTTAGGGGCTCCTGTAGTGCTCTTACGCTGTTCTAACAAACACAGAGGGAAAGAAAACTTACTGTCAGTCCTGAGCGAAATCTGGTACCAGATAAGACAGTAAAGGCCCTGAACTTTGATTTTCTACCTGTACTGAACACCTGTCACTTGCAGGTCTGAGGTGGAAACTGATTCTTACTCCACCTTAACTGGTGCCATTGCTTAAGGTGAAACGGAAGATTTGAATATAAATCTGAACTTGAGGCAGGTAGAGTAGCCTAAACTATGAACAAAACGTGTTGTTAGGGTAGTGTGAATGAAAGTAGTTTGTAAAAAAAGGGGCAAAAATGATAAAGTGCTGAGGTCCCTGTACACCTGCAGTGCTAGGACATCCCATCTCTATCAGCACTAGTTTTGTAAGGCAGTTATACCCATTTTTGAGGGCTCGTTTTGATATGAACAACACTGTAAAGTTAAGTAAGTTAAAAAATATATCTAAATCCTGAAAACATATTGCATTAAATCAGCCAAATAAAGTTACGTAAGCTTGTTTTAAGCTTTTATTAAGTAACCTTACCTGACTGATACAAATCAATGGATTTGTATAACTTTTTAAAAATGAATCTGATCCTGAATTTATTATTGAAATATACTATGAAACTCCTTAAGCTCCAAGGAGAGGTGTGAGCAACAGCAAAGCACTGAACCAACAGTACAGGATGAAATTAAACTAATTTAAAAACTAAATGTGAAATAAGTCAGTGTAAGTGAAAAACATCTCTTTCAGTTTCTTTTCAATGTTCATGAACAGCATTATCATTCGGACAAAAGTACAGCTTGATTGCAATGTAACTATAGAGTTGAGCTCTTAGTCCCTTCTTGGAGTCTGTGGCACTGTGCCATCTAAGCCTTGATGCATTTCAAACTCTTACAGGCCTCACGCTATCTTAAATCCTGCCCAGCAAAGCTAATCAAGTCTGCTCTTCCTTCATAATATGTTTTGGGTGTCTGCTGATATTTCAGATCAGCACCTCCCTTCTATGTGGCCTGTGGAGTGAAATGAAGTAACAAAACAAAGGCGCGCTATTGTGACTGATCCCACAAACATGGCTGTGCCCGATTGTTCACCTTTTTTTAACCTTACAAGGATGTAGAATTGTAAGAAAGTTGGCTTTCATCTTTCAGTCTCATTTGTGAGTCCAGTTCAAAATGAGGTAAAGTTTGACTGTAGGAGTTTTAAGCTTGGTAGCCTAATTAACACATTATATGTAAGTTGTGCATATTAATATGGAATTCCTGGATCTGTAATGCGTTCTTGAGGCATGTCTTTGCACTGATGTAGTCTTAAAAAATGAAATGCTAATTGAGATGAACTCTGATTGAGTCTGTACGATTGTGTTTCTGCACCTTTGTTCTCCTTTCATCCACTTGGCACACTTATCAAGGCAGAGTGGTTTAGATTGTATATTAGTCAGCAATTACTGTACTTTTCACCGGCCTATTAGGATCATGTCCGCTGCAGTTAAGAGCATATCAATCTAAGAAGGCATAAACAGAGTAGTGGCTGGCATGCACGAGTGAGAGTGCAAATGTAGTCCACTGCAAACATTTAAGCAAGATGCAAGGTAGTGCACCATAGTATCCTGTAGCTAATTGTTAAGACTGCTACTGTGAAATGCAGTCTTAACATCCAATCACAGTGCAGGGCATGCGTTGATTATTGTATGTGACCTTGAATTGTCCAGGTAAACACAGGACATCAATCAAGTCATTCAATGAGTAAACACCACATCATGCTGTATGAATCACTGCAATCTTAAAAGATCTCTTTGACTGTGATTATAACAGCAGTATGCCGTGTTGTGCTGTTAGTTTCCCTCTTTGAGCTCCACACAGAGAGCTTATCAGAGTCGCTCACACCCAGAGTGCGTCCTTCATCTAACACGCCAGGCTCTCTGTCTGAGAACCACAACAGAGCCTAAAGGCTTTTAAGATCTGGTGAGAAACTTTATTTCCTGATCTTATCTCAAACAATGACTGAAAAAAATTCGCTTTCAATTAAACCATTTCAACCATTTGCTGAGAAAATTAAGCCCTAAGCCCCTAGTGACGTGATGCCATAAGCCCCTAGTGATTTACTATGTATTGCTAGGGAATCATGTACCACTGTGATGTTGTTTAACAAACTATGAAGCACCACAACATTGAAATAAAATACACCAGTTTTCAGTAAATGATTTCAATTATTATTAAAGAAAACTGCAATAAATATTAATTTATCCAAGCAATGATAGGCGATGATTGCCAAGGAGCACAATGACAACAGGATTTATACAGAATTCTATGCAGTATGTGTGTTCATATGTGTTCATTTCTGATATTTCACAACAGTTTTGAACAAATCAGGTTTTAATAACCCAAAATTTTCCCAGATAAAAGACTTAGATGGGGCCGCATTTCACAGCTATGTCACTGTCACTGCTGTGCTGGGAATGAACCAACACCCAAGTAATACCTGTTCACTGGGGGTCCCATGGGCATCCTGACCATTAATGAACTGGTTAAAAGAGCATAATAAATAATGTAGAGAAACTGAAGGACTACAGTCTGTACTTGTAACCACAAAATGCACCTATATGGTCAGTGGAGCTAATAAAATAGATAATTAGTGTAGATCCAAGGTAGGTGTACCTAATGAAGTGGCTCATCAGTGTATCTGAGTTTAGTCACAGCTGGTTGCCCATCATGTGTTGGTATCTTGAACTTTTGATTGTGGTCAGTTTTACTGAAAGTTCCTGCCCTTTTTGTGTGAGCAGGAACGCTTCTGCCTGCTGTGCTTCACCTACCAGAGTTTAAACAAGCACTGTTGTCTGTCACCATCTGTTTACATCAGAGGGAAACCCATGAAGGGACAGCATTCTCTCCCTCTCTCTCTCTTGCTCTCTCTCATACCAACATACCAATACCAAAGTGGGCCTACCCTAAATGAACATTATTCTCTAATTTATGGCCTGTATTATCATTTTGGTTTGTTTTCATGGATTGCAGTGTGTGATAGTTTCTATAGTTCTACGTCTTGCTGAGTGATTCATTGATCATTGTCCCTGACTGTCTTGTTCTGGAGTCCACGTTCTCAGATGTCTTATACTTTTAAATGACTTAAGGAACATGCTGAAAATACAAGTACACATTTCAGTGACTCAGTACTTGGGTTGCACCTCAAACATATCTGAGTTTTATGAGGCCCTGTTTGGCAATAGTTGAGAAGTTGTCAAAGTTACTTCTCTTTAAAAGCTCTCATGTTTCAGACAGTGTCACCACTGCTCAGTGCCTGGTAACACAAAAGGACCCTAACATGAAATCCACCATATGATGCTGAAGCTACTCAGTGAGCTGTATATTTATTAGTGAATGTTTCAGTTCAGTTACATTTCATTAGGAATTAACCCATACATTATTAATCTCAAATTTCACCATGACCTGTTCCCCTCTTTGATTTGCCCAGATCACCTTCGTATAATTGACAGTCATTTAAAAGAGATACACCGGGTACTTAAATGTCATAGAATAAAATATTTAAACAATGGTGTAATACAGACAGAAACAATTAAGAAGTGCACTATTATGAATGTTACTGTGACTGATTATAATTGATTTTAATAATCCAAGATCTGTGCAGTGGCTGCATTTATACATCTCAAAAATATGACTCCCCTTTTTCACTTGTGTTTGTGGAGAAGGCCTGAGTCTGTATATGCACACCCGGGAACATGGCCGTGTTGCTGTTGTTAGGTTATTCGAGGAAACAGGCTCGCTTTGCTCAGCAGTAAATGTTAACTGTTGGAATTAGCCCCTTAAACATGAACTGTTGTGAATTGGTGCTACATTTGCTGGGCTCTGGGCTGAGAAGCTCTGAAGTGAAGTGTCTCTTGATCACTTAATTGAATCTGCAATTAAGCACAGAGTGTAAATGTCTCCGTTGCTTAATTAGGCCTGTGAGTGGAGAGCAGCTGGAGGGGGGCTTCTTCTCTCAGGGTGCCGCTTTTTGGCATGGCTGCTGGAACAGGAAAAATGAAGTGGGTGTTTCATCACGCTGGCCCACTCCTACCGCCTCCTTGTTCGGTTTCAGCTGTTGCACGGAACAGCTCAGCTTCTCACGATGTTGAGTGTGTCCTTCAAATTAAATGCGTCAAAATGGCCCCTGTTTTGACTAAATCTCCAGCAGTGGAAAAGTCATGTCTAAGAGTCTGGAACAAAGCACATTGTTCTGCGGGCTCAGATTGGCTAAATGTGGAGCTGTTAAGAGCAGATCAGACTGGGAACACCTGCTATTCCTTCCAGAAAATCTGTCGCTGACGAATTCTTTTGGTTGAGAACCTGATACGTTGCTAGGACATGAGCAGGAATCTTAACGCTTCACGGGGGTCTAAACAAAGACCTGCCAGCCTGTGAAAATGCCACTTGTTTTTCTTTTTTCTTTTTTTACAAAATGCACCACTTTTTCCACCCTGCAGATTCCAGACCCAACCAGCACGTAGGCATCTTGTAGAATAGTGGTAGGAAAGGATTTAGCTGTTTTTCATTTTACAGCTCAGTACAATGTTAGTGTTAAGTGTGTATCGAATGTGAGAATTTGTGCTGTAAACTGAGCAAATGCCTGCAATGCAGCAGGATCAAACCTCTGGCCTCTGGCCTCATCCGTTTCTCTCACGCCACATATAGAAAATCACATGGTGACATTAACTGAACACATTCAGGGCCTCTCTAGGCCACCTGCTGTTGCTCACTTTGTAGTAAGATTTGAAAAGGGGTTGTGGTGCTAAGGATAAAAGTTCCAGTTGCTTTTCCCCATGTACCTAATTTTCTTTCCATGAGCAAGTGGCCCTGACCCTTGACCGTTTATATGTTGACCAGTAACGACTGAAAATGAGACAGGAAGCTTTGTAGTGACCACAGCATGAATAAATAAATGTTAAAAAACCAAAACGTTCTGGTTTGACTGTAACTTTAGTCCTAATAGCTGTTTGTGGAGCTGGAAAGGAAGTTTGTCAGTTTGCCTTCAGATCAAAGGAAATAAAAATGTAATCGTTTATTCTTATTAAGGAAATTTTAGTCAAGTATTTTTTTTTATTCTTATTCGAGTCTGCCTAAACAAAGTGTACATATGTGCCTTTTCCACCCATCTATATAGCGCACAGAGAAGTAGTTTGAATGGAATCAATACGGAAAGGGGACACCAGACCACTGAAAAGAAATGCATTTCTTCCTTCCATGTGGATTTTGGATATGCTTTGCCCTTAGACTCATTCCCAAACTTCACAGAGTCAGACAAAAATAACTGCACGCACAGAACCCTTGCTATGTCTCTCAAAATGCTGCCTGCATCACTTGAATTTGAGTTAATAAATATATAAATAATAAACACGTGCTCACTCAGTACAAACACAGTCTTGTTCAGAGAAGAACTCTTTGTGGAAGAGCGGCCTTAGTGCTCATTGTGCTGTTATGCTCTTTAATAATGCATTGTTTGTGCTTTTAAAGAAATTACTCAGCAATCACAAAACCGATCAGCTTAGGACCCCCTTCTCTGGAGGGTCTTCGATTTTCCACCAGGGTGGCAAGCGCCTCGTCAGGTCCGGCCGGGGCTTGCTGTTACCCAGAGATTTCAGAGCCAGTGGGCCATAGTTGCCAGGTGACACTCTGTGTATCTCACTTAAGCATAACAGTGCCTTAACATACAGACACAGCAGTTTATCGTATTGTTCATCTCCTAATGATCATTTTGTAGACTACTGAATATGTAACCCCTTACTCTATGGGTGAAAATAAAGGTGTATTTCTTTCTTTAAAAAAAAAACGCTTTTTTTGTGTTTTTGGTTCTCTAAAATCCTGTCATAGAATATTTTGTCAAAGAATCATTTTTGTAAATCAGTTTTGTTTTTTGATCGAAGAGGCTCCACTTGATATGAATGTACAACACCATAAAAATGTCTTCTAGAACCATACTCCCATATATTTTTATGGATGTGACCATATATTCAGTTATACCAGCAGCATAACTAGGATTTATTTTGCCTCAAAGCCAAATAAATGTTTTCTGTAATAAAAAAAATGCTCAGCTAAGTTGGTGATCCAAAGTCGAGTAATTACTGAAGCATGATCCACACCATAATGGAATCTTTTGGAAAGCATGGAAAATAACTTGAACAAAGTGTATTTGTGGTTAATTAAAATTTGAGGAGATCCATTACATTTAGATAAGGAAAAAAAACCTTTTCACTGCCTTTTTTAAACAGGCCAAGATGGAGAATATGTGTGATGTGTGTGTGATGTGTGCTGCCCCCCTGTGTGTCACACCACCACAGCCACCCCCCAATCCCCCACACCAGCACCACCACACATTTTGGGCCCTAGTGTGCACTGCTGCAAGTTTCACAAATTTCTCTGAATTATTCAGCAACTACATGGTAAATAAAATATGTTGTTTTCACCTAGTAAAGTAAGTAACCTGGCTGTGTAAAAGTTTGAGCTTATTGAGCCTCTAATAGTAACATAGCAAAAGTAATAGTAATAGCAGTGGTACTTAACAGAATAATAATTGATGTGCTACATTTTTTACTTATTAATAGACACTCAATAAAGTTGCCTTTTTAAGTCACATACTTTTAAACACCAATTAAATTGAGTTAATTAATGTCATTAAAACCCCAAATATTTGTAAAAACTAATATGTATGTAATATACAATGAGGAACTGAATACAAATGAGAGAAATGAGAGAATCTAGTTAGAGTTTAAGGAGAGTGGAAGGTTTTCAGTTTTCTGTTCTATGTAAAATCTCTCAGGCCCTTCAGGGCTTCATGTTTGACAGTTTTTCCAGTCTGCTTGTGCCTTTTTTATCGTGTGTCCCACTGTGCCGTGCCGCCACGCTAGTGTATCCCACCATTTAACTTTTTTACGATACGATCAGGTGAGGTCAGTGGAGATGGATTCTGTTTATGAGAGCATGAGCTTAAACCTTCATTATTTATAGATGGAGGAAGAGATGGACCACAGCTCCTGTCCACACAACAGGAGATGATACACAGCCTGTCAGGCACAGGCACGGTCCAGACCGCCGGCCAGCTGCACTAATGAGCCTTGAATTCATGCTGGCCTGAAGAGCGGGCAGCAGAGGCGGCGAATTACAGGTGAATGTGCGTGTTGTGTGTGGGGCGCGGCACGGAAAGCTCAGGTCAGTGGAGTGGAATGTGTCACTCAGAAGCCTATAAATACAGAGAAGTGCTCTTAACCCACGCCAGTGTGTGCTGACTCTGCTGCTCTCCCACTCACTCAGACTGAGGCCCCCCTCACCCAGCAGAAGGAGCGGGGTCATTTTTGTAGCGGGCTTAATGGACCTGAACTGCTTGTAAATCTGCAACACTTTTACCCCATTTTAAGCATTCTTAAAAGAGACACGCCTCATATTTGGCACTTCTTGTTATCAACACTTGAATGCGGTTATCACAAACACAGAAATTCTGTTCAAAGAGAAAATGTGAAAATTGTATTTGAGAAAACAATTGTATTCAAAAATCAGAACAGAAGACAATGTATGGTAAATGTATTTTGCTGAAAATTTGTTTAGAGTACATTCCATTTGTGTTTTTACCTCTTTTTTTCTCTTTTTTTAAATTAAAGCTTTTTTTAAATTGGACCCTGGTGGTGCGGAATGTAAATGTAATTAAATATATCATCTTTTAAATAATGAACTTGTGTAATATGTAATAGTGTAATAATAATAATGTCTGATTATATAATATCTTTCTCAGTCTCAAGGTCACTTTGCAGTAAAAAAAAAAAGAAAGGAGCCAAAGAGACTAGAAGGAAGAAAGTGTTGGGAGAAAAGGTAAGTTTTAAGGCAAAGAAGGAAGAATAGTCATAGATTTCGAGAGGGACTGCAAGAGGAATAAATTATATGACCTGCATTGATGAACTGATGACCAGTATTGTTGGACCTGAGTGTGATATGGAGTGCAGGGCTGCAGGAGTTCTGAAAGGTAAGACCGTGTAAGGCCGTGCAGTTGCATTAAATGCAAGAAGCAAGACTACAGTGTAATTTCATAAAATGTGATGGAGAATAGGTAGGGATGGAGAGTTTGGTCTGAAAAAGGACTCCTGTGGCTCATTTTTGAATAATTAGAAGTCAATATAGGGTTTACCAGAAATGCCAGTGGAAACTGTGTAGCAATAATCTAACCATAAGGTTATGAAACCATAAACATGCGTTATTTATATGTAACAGTATTTCTATTATGTGATGTAAATCAAATGTGTAGCAGAACGACAATAGTAACTTTGGTTAATGTATTAAATTGCACTGGAAGCAGCTTTCGTTTCTAATGTTTTGATGAATCAAGAAAGCATTTGAGTGAAGAGCGAGGTGCAACATAAAGGGAGAGGAGGTGGAAATAAAACACTTTCTGCACTTCATCTCCGTTTAACCTGCAAGGCTGTGTGTGGCGCCCCCCCCCCCCCAAATCTTTTATTGGTTTGCAGCAGTGGAGTGTGTAAATTCTGCCCCATTAAAGACCTCCAATAGCCCCTTATTTAGTTATTGCTCTCGCCTCTCTCGTCGGCTTTACTGGATTATTATCTCTTTTTCCCACACCGTTTTTAATTGAGCCTGAAGCTGCAGTGAATGCCATAACACATCCTAACATTTCAGCATTCACCCAGCACCTAACATCCATATTTTGGTTTAAATTCCTGAGATGAGACTATGGACTGCCAAAAAGGGTTCTAGCACTGAAGTTAAGTAGGTGTTTATTGTCATTTAAGCCATTTACACAATACACAGTGAAACAAAACAATATTCCTCTAGGACCATAGTGCAACATAAAGAACAAAAACAACACAAGAGTGCCTGGGAAGGACAGGACTACACAGAGAGCAAAGAGACCAGAGTGTAAGATGTAAAAAAAACAAGAGCAACAACACAATATTACAGGGTAGGACAGCATACTGTATAGTCAGCAAAAGCAGTCATAGTATTAGTGTGAGTGAATACATTGCTATGACAGAGACTGTATTCTAGCAGCAGAGACTAAGGTAGATTGAGGTAGGAATAAAAATTATTGTGCAAACATAGCCACCCATAACAGCAACAGCATAAAATATATAATATAATAAATAAATTATATTTACAGTAAATTTATTTATGGTGGAGTGGCAGTTGGCTTGTAAATTTGGTTTATGATAGAACAGTTAAGCATGTACAGTAATCCCTCGCTTTTTGTGGGGGTTATGTTCCAAGAGCACCGTCATATAGTGAAAAAACACGTTCTTGTGTTTTGGTAAACAAAAAAAGCCTTGTAGTGTAAACTATACTCCGTTTAATAAATTACCCTTAATGAAAATATAAAGGTAAACAACAGTGCATACCAAAGAAAATGCCCGTGAATAAATTACAGACTGTACTGTAATTTATTCACGGGCATTTTCTGTGGTATGCACTGTCGTTTTCTTTGGTATAAGCAGGTAAATACAGTAATAAATTAGTGTAATTTTTAGTAATAAAAATAGAGTAAAATGTAGGGGTAGTCACCAATAATTTTGGCAGTTCAGTGATTTACTGTTCATCAGCAGTGCATCTTATTCAGGGTTCTTCAGGAGGAGTTGTATTGTAGAGACCCGCCGGTTACAGCAGACATTGGACGGTGACTGAGCTCAGCAGCCCCTTTTAATTTAATTTATGGTAATAAAACTACTGGGCTTTAAGAAGAACAAAGGGGCGACTGGCAATCTTTGCGTTCTCTAACAGAACGGCAGTCCGATGCATGACGACTGTCGATTATTCCCCTAAAACCGTTCGCCTCGCCAGTCCGCTGTCCTAATACTTTTGTCCCACTGTTCCGAGCGGCATAGCTCCGCAGCGTGACCCCCCAGACACTTCAAACTTCACAGTTAGATACATCTCCAGGAGACATTTCCAATGAGCCCACATTTGCAATTTTAGCCCTGTAGATCACGAGTTATTCGCCAGAAACCATGAGAGCAGGAGCGCATCTGTCTTTAAAAAACCTAGCGCCCTGCACGGGAACCAGTACAAAAACATTTATACAGTTATATTTTGTATGGAAATGTAGCTGAATTTACATACATATTTATGTTACAAAATTAGTATATTTGTCTTAATAATTTAGAAGTAAAATGCGTAAAAAACATATTGCCATGAAAAAAGCAAAAAAAAATAAAAAATGCAGAGAATATTTGCATGTTCCCTGTTATTGTGGAGATTTCTGCGTAAAACGATCATTTAGGTTCTCAGCGTGTGACTGGATCCGCGACTCCTGATCCGCCTAAAACTGGGGGGGTTACTGTATATGCGTTTGTGTTTTTTGAAAATAATTCAGTTAGGGGGAAGAAACTGTTTACCCATCCTAGCAGTGAAGGACCATATTCAGAATGTTTTGAAAGACTGAAGGAGGGAATAGAGACTTTGGGAGGGATGTGTGGGATCATCCACAACGCCCATGGCTTTGTGGATGCAGTGTGTGGTGTAGATGTCCATGACAGAAGAGAGAGAGACCCCAAAGATCTTCTTGGCTGTCCTCACTATCCACTGTAGGGTCTTGTGACCCAAGGCGGAGCAATGCCCAAACCAGGATCTGGTACAGCTGCAGAGAATGCTTCCTAGAGTCCCTCTGCAGAACATGATGAGGACTGGAGGAAGTCTCCGGAGGAAGTAGAGACGCTATTGAGCTTTCTTGGCAATAGAGCTGGTTTTGAGGGTCAATGTAAGGGACTCCGCAATGTAAACACCATGGAACTTGGTGCTTCAGATAATCTCTACTGAGGAGCTGTTGATGTTCAGTGCAGAGTGATCACAGCATGCCCTCTGTCAGTTTTGTTTTGTCTACATTAAGAGACAGTCTGTTTGCTGTTGCATCTACTCTCTTAATGAAACCTTTCTTTGGAGGGATGCCATAAAAGAAAATAAGATATTTTTATAAGACGTGACTATGCAGAACATTTTTTATGTTTTCTTCAGCCATCAAGGGTTTTTCCTAGAACTGTATGTGTAGGTCAAGAGCCATTCAGGAGCCTTTAATTTTAAGAGAATAGTATGCAGAGAAGTTTCAGATGAAGCCGTGTTTTTTAAGGCTGTGGCTAAGACTGAAGCTCAGCACATTGAGGTAAATGAGGTATATGCTGTTAACACTCTATCTATCTATGCTCCTGTCTGCTGTTGTTTATGGAGGCTTTGACTCACTTCATTATGTGTCATTATCAGAGAAGCAGCATCCAGAGGAGGCCAGGGAGAAGGCTGCTCCTTTGAAAAACTAGCTCATTTTTTCCACACAGGACATGCATGAAAAGCTAACATCTAATTGAGCAAAAAACGAGATTAGTGTCAGAGTAATTAGATTGCATTAACGTAGAGCAGATGATTTGGTGAGATTACTGCAACCTGCCTCTGGAGCTCAGGCGGTCTGGGCAGAAGAACATCACAGTGCTGCAGGTACACAGTCATGCCCAAGTGTTCTCCTTCACTAAAAGAGGTTAGATGGTTGTAGAATATTGTCAGATATTGTGTACTCAAATTGTAATGCAGACTACACGTAATTACCTTGATAATTGAATTTAAGACACCTCAGCATAAAACACACTGTTCAAAATGAAAATGCCAAAAAGGGTTCTTTGCAGTGAAGAACAGTTTTTGGTTCCCTGAATAATTTTTAGATAGTTACTTCTTAAAAGAACAGTTGTATAAATGAGATGTGCACTTGTGAAGAACCTTTGTAGGAAACTCTGGAGAAGTATTTAGTGATGGAAGAAGTTGTTTTACAAAATGTCTGAGCAGACCAGTTCCACTGTGCCCTGACTTCAGTGAGCCGTGCATAAGGCTCTGTCTGTGTGGTTTTACTACCATGGGAAGTGTTTGCACATGCCACAGAACTTTTTACTCTTAACAGTGCAACTTCTGTGTGCACGCATGCCTGTCTGTTTTTCGGTTGTCCTGCTCACTGACTTTACTGGGCCTTAAATGACACCACTCAGTTAATGTGATAGCTGTCTATTATGTCAATTTTTATTATTTATAAATCTTTCTGTTGAAATTTTGACACAATGTAAAGGGCATCAAGTGTTTTAAAAAACATAAGCAATTACCTTCTTTCCTAACTGGGTGAATGTCTTGATGAAAATACATCCACAAAAATACCTACATTTAAGAAAAAGGAAATAGCATATGCACACTGTTTTTTTTAGCAGCTGTAATGAAAAATAGCATCATAATCAGTGTCTAAAATGAAAAAAAAAAGTCACAGACCTCTTGTAGGGTCACGTCCTCTCACGCAAATCTAAGAATAAGATCTTGCAAGTCTAGCTTGTTTGCTATAAGTATAAATAAAATAGCCTTACCTAAGATATATTGTATTTCTGTATGATCAGCAGCAGAATGCTACAGCTTTACTGTTACATGTGTCTTTTGTTGGGAGAAAGCCATGATGGGATTAAAGGATATAGTTCTTATTTTTTCCCTGCATTTCTGCTGATCAGTACATGAGTGAAACTGCAACTGCCTCCTCGATATCCACTTTTAATGACTGCAAATATCCGGAGGTAGAAAGTAATGAGTTACAGTTACTCTGAGAACAACTTTTTTGTTAACACACATCACTACAGTAGAGGGACTCTTATGTAAGTAAGAATGCCCAGTACTCTTTTCAACCCTGGAGAGATGAATTCAAAATAAGCACTGAGGTACACGTGCAGGAATATACTAGTACTCAGAAAGTACAGTGGAAAAAAATGCTTGTCATCAGTTAGTGTCTGTTGTTGGCAGTCAGTTATGGGACGGGTTCAGAGCGTCAGGTGGCAGGTCCTCGGGGCCACACTCACAGGCCTGTGTTGTCTGGCTGCTTTGAGTGCTCTGTGGAGGAACACTTAGGCCTTGGTCTTTATTGCGTGACAAAACACGGGGGAGCTTTTTGTCTGTGTTTATTTGTACCGGCCTCCTGGCAACATTGCTCATTGTGCTTCTCCGGTATAGGAATCCCTCACTCTCTATCTCTCTCTCGCTAAGTCTCTCGGTCTCTGCCACTGTCACATGTGATAGATTTACTTGATTTAAAGGTCTACAAGCAAGCTGAAGGTCAGAATTCATTAAAGGTATACCTTATTTGTGCGGAAATTTCCTACACACTGGAATCAATCACATTTGATACATGGCTATTGTCAGTGCTCTGACTCTCTTGTTTGTTTTATTTTGTTTTTCTGTGAGACTGGCTGGAGTTACAGCGCATTATAGATCAAATTATAGTCATGACCCTCTTGGCTTGCTGAACCTGCCTCGTTTTGGAAAACAGTTGCAAGCAGGACTTAACATGTCAAGCAGCTGATCAGTGAGCAGGGTGAGGGCTGCTGAGAGTAAATGAGAAAAGAGAAGGAAGTGTTCAAGGGAAGGCAGTAAGGCATGAATGTGAGATTTGGCAGTGAAGGAGTGAGTGACCCAGTGATTTGTCCTTGTTATAGAGTGCTGCTGGTGATGTCCTGATGAGAGGTGATGCGACGGATACATTTCTCCTTTCGGGGCAGAAACATTTCCCCTCGGGACAGCCTGTCTCTCCCAGGATGTGCAGGAGCTGGTTTTAGGTTTCCAGAATAATGACAAACCGAAGCTGTAACCACACTCAGATTCGCTTTGGACATTCACGCTGAATTTCCGAAACGCTGTCTCAGGCCTATGCTTGTGTGTGTGTAGTCTGCGGAGTGTTAGTGTTGTGTTGTTTTGTTTTTCTTTTCAGCAATGTATCACTTTGATGAAGTACCTTGTTAAGCCAGGAAATACATAAATGCAAGTCAAATCATTGCTTTCACTAAACCCCTTTTGCTTAAGAGATCATCTTGCAGATTAGGTAATAGCAACGCTGGTTAAAAAACAGAATAGAAATCCCCAAGGCTGCTGCCTCTACTGTGTCAGTCAAGAGAAATTGCTAATAGCATCCTTAGCATCCTGCACCCTTTAAAAGTTCAACCGTGCATCTAAATCCATCGAGGGCAAGGGGCACGAGTGTATAGCAGCAACATTCTGTAATGTGACCCACACTATTGTTGACACCCCCTTAATCTGCACTAATCTGTGTTTATGTAAGGCTATTTTTGCCAAGTGAGCTCGGAGACCAGCTCAGCTGGGCACAAACACCGTGACTTTGCTAAGTTTATTTTAAGTGGATGAAACCATGAGGTTGCCCTGGGGAAATTTTCACAGCCAAAGCCGGACCACTTCCCCACCCATTCGACATCTCGGGCACCCCAAGGCACTATATCAGCAGAGCTCTAAGCAAATAAGCAAAAAATAAATAAATACAGCTCTCTAGAGCATTTTTCCACAAATAAATGTGCGGAAATAATATTTCTGACATTCTTGCTTAGCAGTTTACCGAAGTTTTGGTTTGACTGTAGGTAGTGTTTATGTTTTGTAACCTCACTTTAACCAACTCAAAGTCATTTCAGTTGAGCCACAGCAATGATGATGACCTGTCTTGCCTGAAGATAAATACAGTAAAACACTTCCTTTACTGGGAAATTCATTAGGATTACAGGATGAGTTGAAGCGTTACTGAAGGTTGGGGTGTTTTACTGTCAGTGACTAGATTACTTATGTAAATAGAATGCAATGCCTGGTTCTTACTGACTGTACTGTGCAGTAAATGATGCCACTGTACTCTCCTGCTTTGTTTTGGGGGAGATGTTTAGAGGATCTTAAAATACTACATTTGTGGGAAAAAAAGACAAAAACTCTTATTTTTGCATTTTTCATTATTTATTTATTTATTTAATTTTTACATCCTTTGAAAATGTCAGGTAACTTGCCACTGCAAATCGCTACATCATATTTCATTACTATTTTGAACACACAAGGTTTTTATTACAATGTTGTATGTCGTAAATGAGTTTAATGAGAAGAAAAATAGAATCCTTAAGACAGGGTGTAAAGAGTCAGAACAGCTCATATAACTGCACTGGAAATGGTTCCCTGACTAAATGGACTCAAGAAATCCCTTCAGCATACTAAACCAGTGACAGTATTTCTACAGTGGGAGATACAGGTTTTTGGTAATTTGTGGCTGAAAATAAAGAGTTCCCTAAGCTTCCTGGTGCATTATCTGTTTATGATTTACAAGAGATGGTGCAAACCACAAAAGGAGGCCACTTACCTTATCAGGGAACCCTTGTCAAACTCTTCAATTGGATATGGGGACTACCAGTGTGTACCCCTAATCTCTCTCTCTCTCTCTCTCTCTCTCTCTCTCTCTCTCTCTCTCTCTCTCTCTCTCTCTCTCTCTCTCTCTCT
>JBBPCX010000147.1:14760334-14774015 GCA_037974365.1 Hydrocynus forskahlii | reverse complement strand
CTCTCTCTCTCTCTCTCTCTCTCTCTCTCTCTCTCTCTCTCTCTCTCTCTCTCTCTCTCTCTCTATCTATCTCTCTCCCTTTCTGTCTCTTTCTCTACCACCTGGTTGTTGCTGTTAGGCTGCAGTCTCATGTAAGGCCTGGCTTAAGTGTTGTTAAGACCGCTTTAATTCATAATGGCAGCTTTTATAAACATGTGGGGAAACCTCACCATGGAGACAGCACTAAAACAAATTCATAATATAGAGCCGTATTTATAAGGGCCAGCTTCCCTGGTCCTCACTCATGAGTCTGGCTGTGTGTGTGTGTGTGTGTGTGTGTGTGTGTGTGTGTGGTTGCATATTTGAACCTGGCTGATGTAATCTCTGTTTTTCAAGGGCTGTAACGCTGTTTTTGAACTGTAGTGGCCAAATGATGTTCTTTGACCTTATAATAAAATAAAGGAGATGGAAAAGTTTGTCTTAAACCTAATTGCTCATTAAATTTGCATGATCTTCTTCTGTGGATCTTTCAGCTTTATTCAAGGGCACTGACTTGCAAACACAGCGATTGAATTTTGCAATCCATTGTTTGTATGTGTCTGGTTAATACATGGGACACGTAATATGTTCAGACTGTATCTAAAGGAAACTGTAAAACACAAAAGTGGTTTTAGATGCTTTTTGGTCAGGCACATTCTTCAGTCCACTAGGTTAGATTAGTTAACTAGTTTCAGCATCATAATGAAGTGCATTCCCACTGTGTACTTCCACAGTCTTATCTCTGTGTTCTCTCTACAGGACCTGATTCTCTGACTCTGCACTAACTCGCTGTTAATAGTTTCCATTATGAGAGAATAGAGAGGGAAAGCATTGCCTAAAGGTCAGCCTGATTGGACCATAAATACCACATCAGCAGCTCATTCTCCATTAAAGCACATGACGATTTTGCACTGTGCAAAGCGCTGCATCTCCTCAAGCCATAAATTCACAACTTTTGTGTGTATGTGGGTGCATATTGGTGTGTGTGTGTGTGTGTGTGTGTGTGTCTGTGTTTGCTTGTTCACCTTTGCAAATATTTATTAAATCAAAATGTAATTAATCAAAATTTATCTTATGGAAAAAGCTAATACATTCTCACAGTTCAGCCATGACTAATTCTTGAAAGCTAGCTTAGACTCCCCCATTGCTCAGTGCTACCAGGAGAGGGTAAGGGTTGGCATGTGGCTCTTCCAGGACTCGTAAAGCTAGCCACTGCATTTTTAAAACTAAGTACGTAATGTCATTTGACAGCTCCAGTGACATCACTGACAGAATACTAACTCCTCAATGCTGTACATAGCAGAGACAGCACCACTTCTGTGCATCATGTTAAATAGTAGAGGATGAAGAAACATAGTAGAATAGTAGAGTGAGGGAGTTTTTGGAGGTATGGGACTCTAGCCTTGCAAAATAGGGCCAAAGTGGCATGTGCTTGATCATCTTGAGCATGGCTGTGGCCAGTGTTGTGCATGAATGTGTTCAATGAACGGCGTTCATTGAACTCGTTCCTATTTTACGTGAATGCTGAACTGAACGAGTCGGTTTACAAATTATGAATGTAACCGTGAGTGATGTTCACTCTCGCGAGACTCAACGCAGTTCACGTTTTACGTTCACAGGCTATAGTGATGGGAAGTTCGGCTCTTTTCAGAGAGCCGGTTCTTGTGGCACGGCTCCCAAAGAAGAGCCGGTTCTTTCGGCTCCCAAGCGGCTCTTAGTTTATTATCACCTGTAGCCTCATATTTTAGCCTAACTTGGCAAATATGAATGCTTTGTGTGTTGATAAAACCTTTTGCATGTAGTGTTTTTATGAGAAGCTGAGAAGCATTATAATTGCCTAATTTTGTGTATTTGTTCTGTTACAAAAGCAGGCATTCTTACTTTTTTAATATTTTAATCAAACTTTTAATTTTAACACTGCAAACAAATCCACAGAACAGAAATAGAACCAAACTCAGTAACCCAACAGTATGTCCTCAGTGCAGGCTGACATTCAGAAAAATCAAATGCCTCAGCTTGGATGGGCTAATATGGTTTCTAGTATATGCGGACGGATGGACAGACGCTCCACCTGAGTGTCGCATCTGTCGTCCTCTGTGTTTTCACATAATGGTATGATCCTACATCCTTACATGTGTTTGCTGCCAAACAAAACAAAGTTCTGCCGTGAGCAGAGCTGAGTCATTGGGAGTGAGAGCTGAGCAGCGAAAGGAAATAAAGTGGAGAGCGGCTCTCACTCGACGGGAGTCGGCTCTTCTGATTCACTACAAAGCTTCGGCTCTTAGAGCTCTTAGAGCCGATGCTTTTGCACATGACACATCACTAGCAGGCTAGCACAAGAGCATGACTGGTGCTTCAAGTTTGGACGCCTCGGCAGAAATACACATGGGAAATAAGCTTAGAAAAGGAAGATATTTATGTTTAGTACAGCTAAATACTGGATGTTTGAGTTTTAGAGGTGTACATTTTCACTAGTTCAATAAGGTTTAAAAAAAGACAACGGCTGTTACTTTTTTTTTATGTTCTTTTCGGGGCACTTTAAAAAATATGTCTTTGTGTTAATGTTTCCTGAATAAAAATTTCATATACAGTATACCTGCACCTCATTTTTTCCACTTTCACCATATAAAACAGCACCCAGTGAATTCTTCAGCCTCTTAAGTCTGCCGAGTGCCCTTGCATATCTGTCAAGGAATGTATGTTCTCATTCCATAGTTTTCATTACACGTTTCTCTAGCTTTTTCTTACTCTACCCATTTGTACCTCACTATTGCAGGCTTTTACTTAAATGTCCCATGACATGAAAATTTCACTTTATGAGATTTTTTTGCGGTGGCTAGAAATGATGATGGGTGTAAAGCGTGCTTTGATAATCCTGCTCCGCAATTGAGAGAACGACAGCTCAGATGGCCTATCTGGAATGTTCCCCGTATGTCGTCATGAGGGGAAAGGCTACCTCCCCTTTCTCATGCTTTGCCCGCCCAGAGAATTTCGCCCCCTCCCCTAAACAATTAGCTCCACCATCTGTCAATGTGATCGTGTAAGAGACTACTTTTGTCTGTAGAGACATCATGGCTTGCAAACGAGTGAAGCATTGCAGTTGCTCGTTGCTTAGATGTACAAATGAGCACAAATGTATTTTTTTAGTTCCTTCATTAACCCTTAGAATGTCCTGTAACATTAGCTCTGCAGCTAACAGCTAACAGCCCAGTTAGCAGACTACAGTCGCAAATGTAAAAGTAGATAGCACCAGGTATGTTTGTGAATGGTGTGTGAAAACACATTAACTTGAGTGTTGTACTTCGTTGTTATTTGGACAACCGTGGTGATGTCTACGAGCCATTGTAAACATTAGTGATTGGTACCTCAAACAGGCCCCTCCCACACCCTCCACCTTGGCCCGCCTCTCTCCTCCTCATTATCATTTAAAGTTACAGTCACAGAGACGGCATGTCCTAGGGAAAAATCATTGTGGGACTGGCTCGAAGTGGCTGTAATTCTCCAACAAGGCTGAATTTCGGAAAGAGACTTCAGATACAGTATTAGGGGACCACTAAGACCTATATAAAAGCATAAAAAATCTAAATGTTAAGGGACCTCTACGTAATTTTTAAAAAATTTATTTTGGCCAACTAGCTTAGCTGTCTCTTGGTGAGTGGCCTACTAGTTTGCCTGCTAGGGGACTGATTCTTGTTCTGTTCCAGCTTTTAAAACTGCAGCTGTCTACAGTGCGCAAATGAGACTCTTGTCTTAGAATGGATGTCTGTACCCAACTGCCCCTCAAGACTCCCATGGACCTTCTGCACAGGTAGTGTTGCTTTTGTCAATGAAAATTATGACTAAATATCGCCGTCAACGAACATTTATCACGTGACAAAAACGAGACCAGACGCAATGTAAATGCTGGTCATGTAACGATAACTATAATGAAGTATATAATGTAATATTGTTGACGAATAAGAACAAGACTAAATGTGTTTTACAAAATAAAAACTATGCTAAAATGTCTCTTCATTTTCGTTGACTAAACTGAGACGAGATGTTATTTCCAAACAAAGCTGATCCCAAATTTTTCTGATTTGGTTGTGTAGACTATATTTGTTCAGGAATAAAAAAAAATATTCAGGTAAGTTCAGGCCAACACACTGAAGGTGAAGACTTTTACCAGTTTTACAAATGTGGGTTTTATGGCAATAGACTCACACATTTTCATTTTATTTGAACTTTTTAGTGATGTAATGTTATTTTATTTATTTATTTTATTAAAATTTATGTGTGTGTACTTCTAAGTTCTAACATGTTTGGTTGGCAACATAAATGTCGTAAATTCAAATCAGAGTGTCTTCCGTGTCTGGAATGGATGTACAGTATTCTATAAGGTAACAATAATATAATAATAAGATAACCTTGTTTGTATTGTGAAATAGGTTTGACTAAAAGAAAAATTTGATTTTGTCTATTCTGCTAGGTACTTATGCTATATTGACTGGGTTAAATTGAAGTGCAATACTAAAAAAAGACTAAAATACAACTTCATTGACTAAAACTAGACTAAAATTTCATCAGTTTTCAGTGACTAAAACTAGACGAAAATAGTCATGGATTAGTGTGACTAAAATAAGACTAAATTGCCCAGACCTTTAGTCGACTAAAACTTGACTAGACTAAAAAGAGTATGTACGTGACAAAGACTAATAAAAACTAAAAGGACAGCTTGACGCAAAGACTAGACTAAAACTAAAATTAAGACAGGCCACCAAAAACAACACCATGCACAGGTGAAAGGTCTTTTAGCTGTTGGCTATGCTTGTGTCCTGGTTACAAGCTGAGTCTGGGCTTCCTCTTGATGACATTTTTTTACTTCTTTGAAACCCTGATGGCCTCCTGGGAGCTTTTGTTTTAAGAATACAACTGTTCACATTGGAATAGTGGGCAGAAATTAAGTTCCTTTCAAAGTTGGGCTAACCTTATCAGATGTCTTTAGCTCTTTATTAATCAGCAGAGAGAAAGCATGCCCTCTTCTTCTATTTTGGGGCAGGTTCAATTCAAAAAGTTCAAGAACTTTAAAGGTCTTGGACTCTCCCATATTCAGCAGTTTCCAGTGAATGGGGTTTGCTGCATGCTCCAACAAATAAACAGGCAATGAAGGTATTTTGTCTCTCCACTCAATGGAGAGGGTGATGGCTACATGTCCCCCTCCCATTTGGTGAAAGGTTTTGGTCTGAGCTAATGTTGTCATAAAAAGCTTATGTTGTGATTGGACAGTTAGTAATCTTCCAAGTGAAGCAAAATGATCCCTTCTAAATGTCCCTGCAGACCACATGTGTTTGGGGACATGGTTTAGGCCCTCAAAGAAAAAAAGCTTTTTGCTGATTTTTTTTGCTGTCTTTACTGTTCAGCACATTTTTCGACACCATATTATTCAGGCTTCATTGGTCTACTGGGCCAACGAGAAGCAGTCACTGTATATTGTACTTTTTATGCTTCAGCACTGAACTTTGGACCAACCAAGGTTCCATTCTCTGCTTACGTTGCATTGCCATACAGCTGACACATTAAGCATTCTGTGTCCCTGGCATGTTGTACAACTTAATGACAAAGAAAGTGGAAGAAGACCCCACAACATAACAGTGTTATGCTATGTTGTGAGTGCATAAATAGCACATGTAGGATGGAGCTTCTGCATTAAGTGTCACCAATTCTATTGAAGACCAGCCCGTTGCCCATGGTAGCACCGGAAACAGACTATTCAATCCGATGTACCATTATACAAAAACATGACTGCTTGTCCTGTTTCACTGCATGAAATACTTGCACCACTGTGCAACTTCATTTTTTTCATTGTACTTGTCGGCAAAGCGTGGAAAAAGGGACTCCTCTTAAATAATGAAAAGGTTATACGCTAGTTACTTTGTTGTATCAACAAACACAGGACCATATACCCTGTTCCAGATTTCTGCATTCTCAAGTCACTGAGCAAGGACACACACTAAATGCTTATATCATGCAAGCTTATGGCATACAATAAGTTGATGGCCATATTGGGGAAAGTGTCCTGATACACAGGATATGGAACTAGATTCTCTGTACATGTAGGCAAATTTATCAGAGAACAGTAATTTACTCCTACTTGACTGTTATTTGGACCATGATGATCTGATTAATATATGTTGACAAAATTGGCGCTACATTTGGCAGTCTCTCCCAGACATACCCACACAGATATAGATATATGGCAAGTTTGCTCACTTACAATACTGAACTTTTTTGTTGTTTCCCAGACATCAATATACACATTAACTTTTATTTATCTAATTTTGTTATAGTGTACAGTTAATTTTATTTAAATTATAATATTGCACAGTTTTTATTTCTACAGGTTGTACCGCTTCTACTTCGTTCTTTTTTACTGTTATAACAAAGCAAATTTCCCACCTATGTGACTAATAAATGGTTATCTTATCTTATCTTATCTTACCTCATCTTATTAAGGAGCTCTAAGCTAAAAACATGCCAACCATGGACAGTGATGTCATTATTAGGTATTTCTTGCACCAAGACGCTGTCACTCATTTATTCATACTAAACGGTACTAGATGGTATTCTCACTGTCTGACTTCAGCAGACATAGGGGTGTTCACTGGATGATTTTATGCGAGATGGCTTGCTCAATTCTCTCTTGGTCATACCACTACGAAACACGATGTACTTAAAATGTGCTTAACCCCACCTTACTTTATCCCTGAAAATACATCAACCCCCTTAATCTGAATTAAGTGGCCTTTAATTTGTGAAGCCATCCCTTAATTTTACCTTAAAAGTGGATTTAAGGCACGAGTGTGAAACCCCTTAATCTTAAACATACAGAATTTATTCAGGAGGTTCTATTATTTAAGGGGCAACTTTTAAAAAGTAAGAGGAAAATTCAGTAGTTTTACCCCTTAATCAGCCTTAATCTGTTCGCTTTTTCCCTTAATTTTCCTTAATTAACTGGAAATTAAGGTCAAAATTAAGGTAATTTTCAGGGGTACAATTAAGGGGTTTGGTTTCGTAGTGTACGCTGTTACTGTTGAGAGACAAACAGCTACCTAGCTATGTAAAGGCTAGATCACACTTTTGATGGCATTTAGGGGTCTTTTTCAGAGTAGACATAGATGGATTTGCTTGTCATTGTCCTCTTAGGTTTTTAGTTTATGAGATCAGTTTGCTGCTGAGAGTCAATAACCTTGAACATGTGTCCACAACAGAATCTATACAGCTTTTCACCATTGCTTTGCTTTTTAGTCTGTTCTTGACATGGTTCAGTGTATGTATGAATCAGACCTAGTTCTATAACTTGATGCTTTTGAGACTGGAGTGAAGTGGGACAATTTAGTGTTCTGGCAACACCAAAGTCGGTCATAACTGGAGATATGCATCATTTATTTATGTTTATTACAAAACTGGCTTTTGCAGTATTAATATTAATATTGTGGAATGCAATATGCTAATAAGCCCAGTTTAAAATGATTTGTGTATTTTGTGCAGTCTATTCAGATCAGTCTCAGATGTTTTTATGGAGCTTTTGACGAATCAAGGCATTCACACCATCCAACAAATGCCAATAAGCTTGGTTAAAAGGTCAAATTAATGCAGGAATATCATTAACTGTTTCACATAAAGGTTTAATGTAATTAGCTTACTAATATTGCAATCATTAAATTAAATAAAGGCCCCAGAAGGGGTTCTTTGGGCATTTCCATGTAAGAACAGTATGAATTAATCTCTGTAAAAAAAAAAGGTCAGATTTATTAAAATTCTAAGGTAACTAATTTCAACCTTTTTTGAGTTTACTTAGTTTAGTCAAATGTTCTTTTAACTCACTATTGCGTCTCTGTCAGGTCAGTAATACAAATTAAGCTCCTCACTATATAGAGGACCTCTTTGGATGCTTGGATGCTTAGACCTTACTATGTTGAACTTACCTGTGTCCAACAAACCAGGTTATCTAAAGTCTCACCTGTAGTTTACCCAGCAAGACACAAACTGCAAAGTTGTTTAAAAGAAGAGCTGCAGTCAAAGGAGCAAATAAGCATAATCATCAGGAACAGAGCTCTCAAACAAAAGTAAATGCATTTGTTGTAGCTGGATCACATAGAAACCGTTTAGTTTGATAGCAAATATTTCCCCACATGTATACGACCAGCGTACTGTTGTTGAAAGCTACTACAAACCCTTTAAGCCTTTTGCAACTACACCACCAATGATAGAGAAGATGATCCTCCAGCTCCAGAAGTACAGCCACACAATCCTCCTCAAACCATTTAAGGACATAAATGCTGCTAAAATGCTACCCAGAACCTTATTGTCTCACTATGACCATAGTCTCAGTGATGGAATGGCTATTTGACAGTTTGCCAATCAGTGATGCAAAGCTCTACACGATCCAATCTTAAACTTAAAATAAGGTGAGAAACAAGCATACTGACACTTTTTTTCCATTTACTATACTTCCAGTGCATATTTCCACTTCCAATTTACACACATATTTTTTGACTTTATACTTTACAAAGATATGGTCCTTTAATATGGCCCAGTATCAGGGTCCTTTGAGTATCAGGGTCCTTTTCTCACAGTCCAAAGACACGCATGTCAGGTGAATTGGAGATGCCCCAACTGTTAATTTGCAATGGACTGACTAATTGTCCAGGGCTTCTCCACGTTGTGCCCTATGACCACTGGGATAGGCTCCAGCAGCCCCTGTGACCCTATTAAAGAAAAGAGGTTCAGAAAATGGATGAGCCACAGATTTGTTCACATGGGACAATGAGGAGTACATCATTGCTATTGATTATTGCCGCCATACACCTTCCAATGAAGTATCTCTTGGCATGCATGCATTTGCTTCCTTATTCTTTAAAGGAATGAATCATGTCTATCCCTCAAAACCATGTGATGCTTTCCTGCCACTTGTTTTATCAGAATGCTAACTACATGTGGATCAAAACTACAAAATTATGCCTTTGATTATGAAATATTTTATTTTTAAAATATCTGTTCCCATACCAAAGTAACTCAAGCTTAACACTGGGGAACTGCATGTGTATTTTGGTTAAATCTAGGACCTACTTAAACATAGCATCACCCTCTTACTCTAGCCTGTAGTATTATAGTTTGTCTTACTATAGTTCACATTAGTCAGATTTTACCAGTTTGCCTCTACATTCATTCAATCTTTAAAGGAAATTTTACTGCTACTTTTCCTATTTACTAGCCATTACAGATGTTTAATAAAGTGTGTTCAGTTGAGATCAATATGGAAGAACTGGCAAAAGAACGCCCAGGGCATTCTTTACACTTTATTAGTGGAAAACATAAAGCTGTAAAACAGCTGCTTGCCCTCTTTCAGTAGGGTGCCATCTATCTCTAAGTACAACCCTATTTTCACATAACTATTTTATTAATTTATTCACAGCTTATTAGTTTAGGAAACAGTGTAACTGAAGGATTAAGCGCTGACCCTATTATCAGACCATTGCAAGTTCGATCCTCAGCAATGCCTCAGCCGTCCAAGGCCAGAAGACCAAGAGAGCATAACTGGCCTTGCTCGCTCTGGATGGCTAGGATCATCCCCCCTCTTCTTCCATCACTCACTGATGTCTGTTAGCTGGAGTAACAAAGCTGTCAGTTAGTGTTCTTCAAGTGCATTGCACAGTCTAATTGTGTTGCATTAGCTGCAGTTTTAAAAAATGCGGTGGCACCTCAAAGGAAGTGTGTCATAGCCTTCACCATCTCAGTTTGATGGCATCATGCAACAGGGTGAGACCTAAGCAGTGGGTGGGATTGGCTGTGGTTGAAATTGGTGAAAAAATCAAGAAATTTCCAAAAATAAATAAAAAAAGAATAAAAATGTTGAACTCATCTTAAAATATAAAATAATTTCTCCCTAAGTAACATATATGGTTCTAATATCATTTTACATAAAGCATGCAACTAAACTCTGTCATATCAAATCATTGGAATTGATAAGAAGATAAGAATGTCTGTATTTTCCATTTCACAGTTATACAAGGCTGGTGATGAGATGAAAACTAGCGGTATGCATGGACTGATATTGTAGTCCAGTTATGCTGTGTAGAGACCGGCTGACAGTCTTTAATAATGTGCTTTACGGACACTACAGGCAGAAGCCCCATAGCGGGAATGGTGTGTAAGGGTGATGTAGCGGTCTTAGTATTTCTGTGTTGTGTCTCTTGACAGCTGTGCTTGTGCTGACAGGCAGGCTTGTGCCCTGACTGTACCCTTACTAGGCCCTGCAGACTTTCATGTCAACCAGAGAGTCCCTGTTTGAAGTCTTAGTTAAAGACGTTAGACTGGTGATCTTGTAATATCACTGTGAATGATAACTGTAGTGTTAAGATACCACTGGAAATCCTCTTTAAATTTTTCTGTAGTGTTGCCAGCTCCACTTATCAATACACTGCAGCTTGAATAGAGTGCTAATAGGGCTACTATAAAAGTCAGGTGTTCCCATTTGCTGGCCAGAGGTCACCAATATGGATAGCCGGAAATAAAGTTAGACTCTAGTTCACAGTTTAAATACACTTTAGTTTAGCTGTTTTAGGCATGGTTATATCATTTCTAACTTTATATTACATGAACATCTCATAATTAATAAATGGATTAAACATTGTTAAGCAAATTTCTATTCATAGATGTTAAGAATGTTTTTTTTAACTGCATCCTTTAAAGTAATCATCTTGGAGAAAAGGCTAAAATATTCTTCTCTTGAGGAAGATCCTGTCTTACGAGATATTTTAGTATGTTATGTTATATTGTTAATGTCATCTTCCATATTTGCATTCATAGTTTCTGACATTAAAATCTGACTCGAACTTTATTAGATTATTCTGTCTTAATTTTAATTCTTCATGCTATTTTGTGAATCAGACATCTTGGAACCAGCTAATACTGTAGATCTTAATCGACAGGGCTTATTGTGATGAGTCAGTCACTTGCCCAAGACTACTGGGCAGGAGAAGGGCCTGTTTGGTGATTCCCCTACTCAGACACACCCGAGTCAGCTGAGTCACCTTTCGTATGTTGGAAATCACTAACTGGCACTGGACCAATATATATATTCCTACGATAGTGACGTAAGCTGAATTTTGGTGTAAGTTGAAACACACCCTAGCCTAAGTCACATACCTATCTTACCACAGTTGTAAAATCATAATCTACACCATAAAAACACAACTAAGCCACAGAAGGAAAAGGACATAAATATACTCTACTTGGACACTGTACTGTACTGGGGGACGCCAACTCATACGCTCATTACTGCGTATTCCTCCGCTGTGCGCAACCAAACTAGTTCGCACACGTAGTCCACATAAGTATGACGCTAACCATGTAAGCTGAAATACTCACGTCTCAATTTTTTTATGTTTTTATGAGAGTGAGCGCCGTAAACTCGAAACGTATGTCGGGACCCCCTGTCCAGCGTCTCGCGTGTTTCACTCATACAAATCGTTGATGTGTTGATAAGTGGGAGAACAAAACTAATTATGGAGGGGATATGTCTCACCCTAATAAAATGGTTCATGCATACAAGGCATCTCTAGCCACAGTTATAACATTGAGGTCAAAACAGAACACACCCTTCACACTATTTCTCCAGCACTGTAAGTGACAAAATAAACTCAGCAACAGAGATCAGGTAGATATGTTCAGTTTGGGCCGAGGCTGATATACAGTTGTGCTCATAAGTTTACATACCCTGGCAGAATTTATGATTTCCTAACCATTTTTCAGAGAATAACCACTTATGGTTAGTGGTTGGCTGAAGCCATTTATTGTTAAACAACTGTGTTTACTGTTTTTAAATCATAATCACAACTAGGGATGCACCGAAATGTCGAGCACCGAAATTTTCGGTCCGTAAATGGCCGAATTTTTTTTTTTAACGAGACCAAACCAGTGATGACACAATTATGACGCAGATGACGCAACCACAGCCTGCATGTGCCAGATTGGATTAGTCAGCATGTATGCCGTGTGGGCGCATTTCTATATTTCTTAGAAAGACACGGAAAGCCATTTGTCTCAACGTCGGGGGTTAGGGCGTTCGCCCTGCGATCAGGAAGTCGTGGGTTCGATTCCCAAGGCCGCTAGGCACCTCTGAGGTACCCTGAGCAAGGGTGCTCCCTGGCTGATTCCCTTGGTGAATGTGTTAAATGCAGAGGTAGAATTTCGTGCTGTTCACAGAATGGTCACATTCTGTCTGTGTTTTTGAAAAGGAAAGAAAGTTTTCCAGTGATTACAGTTAATATATGTGAGTCTTTGTTTTGATGCACTTTTTGTTATAAGCCTACAGAGAATGTTGTATCTTTCAACAGTTTCTAAAGCACTTGTTCTGAATACAATATGTTCATGCACTTCACTCAGAATATTAAAATGCACTTGAATTCACTAGTTCTATAAGAGAAGATATTTAATTCAGCTGTCTTGCTTTTAGGCTATTCATGAGTGGGGCCAAGTAAAATATTTTATTTCAAATTTTATTTTGTGTTCTGCATTGTCTGAATGCTAAATAAATATTTTCATAGTTTTGTAACAGATTTATTCTTTTAGTAATTTAATAATAAAAATTTCTTTCGGTTTTCGGTTTCGGTTTTCGGCCAAGTGTTTCCTCATTTTCGGTTTTTGGTTTCGGTCCAAAAAAATAATTTCGATGCATCCCTAATCACAACACAAACTATCCAAATGACCCTGATCAAAATTTTACATACCCTGGTGATTTGGCCTGATAACATGCACACAACTTGACACAAACGGGTTTGAATGGGTATTAAAGGTAACCATCTTTACCCGTGATCTGTTTACTTGTAATTAGTGGGTGTGTACAAAAGGTCAGTGAGTTTCTGGACTCCTGACAGACCCTTGCATCTTACATCCAGTGCTGCACTGACGGTTCTTTGGATTCTAAGTCATGGGGAAAGCAAAAGAATTGTCAAAGGATCTACGGGGGAAAAAAAAGGCAGTTGAACTCTATAAAACAGGAAGGGGATATAAGAAAACATCAAAGGAATTGGGAATGCTATCAGCAGTGTTCAAACTCTAATTAAGAAGTGGATAATTTGTGGTTCTGTTGAAACCAAACCATGGTCAGGTAGTATATTTCAGCCACAACTGCCAGGAAAATTGTTTGGGATGCAAAGAAAAACCCACAAATAACTTCAGGTGAAATACAGGACATACATGTGGTGTGGCTGTTTCAAGATGCACAGTAAGGAGGCACTTGATCTGCTGCATGGTCGAGTTGCCAGAAGACAGCCATTACTATGCAAATGCCACAAAGTATCCCGCGTACAATATGCCAAACAGCACAGAGACAAGCCTCAAAAAAGTCATTTGGAGTGATGAAATTCAAATTGAACTTCTTGGCCACAACCATAAACGCTGCATTTGGAGAGGAGTCAACAAGGCCTATGATGAAAGGTACACCATTCCTATTGTGAAACGTGGTGGATCGCTGATGTTTTGGGGATGTGTGAGCTACAAAGGCACAGGAAATTTGGTCAGAATTGATAGCAAGATGAATGCAGTAAGTTATCAAAAAATACTGGAGGACAATTTGCACTCATCAGCCCGGAAGCTGCGCATGGGACGTACTTGGACATTC
>JBBPCX010000147.1:14699628-14758881 GCA_037974365.1 Hydrocynus forskahlii | reverse complement strand
CACTAGTCTATACTTGGCTGTATCTATCTATCTATCTATCTATCTATCTATCTATCTATCTATCTATCTATCTATCTTCTCATTTTTTAAAAATTGTTTTCTGATTATGCATATTATTTGCCTATTTCTCATCGTTATCAGTGTTGACTCTAATGTGTGTGAACTGTATAAACTTAAAGGGAACGTTTTCCAATAGTGTAGCATGAATCTATTTACTCTGCTGTCAATTTGCGCTGTGGTAGCATTTGTCAAGAATGCAGCATAATTCATTAGAACACTGGAACTGTTTTATAAGGGGCTCCACATAAGTGAAACCCACAAGACACCGAGTGCAGCGCACCTCCACATTAAAATGCTTCTGACACCCATGCGTGTATGCACATTGTCTTTAACTGCACTTATAGATGGACTTGGTTCTATCATTGTTCTTGCTGAAGAATTTTTCCCTCAGCATATTAGGTCATATTTTTGATTGCTGTGTCCATCACTGCACATGAACAGTGTAGAAACAGTTATTAAATAAAAGAGACTTTGAAAGTCTCTGTAATATGCCAAAATTCACTTAATATTTTACATACTTTTATAGCAAAAATGTGTGAGATTAATGTAGGTTGATTAATCACAGAGCTTGTAATTAATTAGATTACACGCGTGACACCCCTAATTAATAGTTATTGTGAGTTTGTGTCCAACTGTGTAATGCCAGGTAAACCAGCATGTAGCCTTTAATGGTTTTTAGATAGTCATTGTTATTAATACAGCTTTACGAACTGTTTTGTAAAGTAAAGAAGCTTGCTGATGGTCAATGGCTACACAGGACATGAGAATATCTGAGAGAATATTGGTTAATATTTGACACTGGGCCCATATGGAAGGATAATGGCGATGATTTGTTAGTGAACATGATTTTTCCAAGGGTACTGCTTTAGGCTAAGCCCATTCAGTCCTACCCAAAATCAGTAACAATGCAAAACCAAACTGCAAATAACATTCATTGCATTTCCATTCACATCACATACTGAAAGCTTCATTTTTTTCATTGATTAATCCATCATTATAGCCACAATAACTGTGCCACATCAATAATAACAGGCCTTTCTTGAATCATAAAGCAAAACGGAAATTCGGTGCCTCCATACTTACAATTCTGTGTATACATACAGTGCATTATTTAGATATTCATTAATTTACTCATTTACCAAAGAGGTTGAAAATGGACAAAGGCCACTGCAGTCTTAATGGCATCTTGTATACTGTACTGTGCCTGTGTCATCGCAAACCTGTTTCTCACTGATCACACAATGTTTCATACTTTTCTTTGTATTTGTTTTATACTATTTGATCATGTTTTTTGGTCATGTTTTTGTCTGTGTTTCTTTTAAAAAAGACATGGCATTGATCTTTTTAGTGCTTATAAGTTGTAAACGTCAAAGCGCAATAGCCAGGCCTGTTTTGGTATTGACGGGTATTGGATCACATTCAGACAATGTATTACAGAACAGAAAATTACAAGGAGAACTGGCAACCAGTGCCTGTGTCCTCAGCATAGAGGAATGTGTAAGCATCAGAAAAAAAGTGAAGCTCATCACTAATGGTAAGTGCATTCAGTAGACTAACATGTGACAAAAATGCTTACTGTCCCCTTGTATTTGTTACTTGTAGTCAGTGAAATTTGTGTCTGCTTTAAGGCAGATTTGACTAGATGTCCAGGCAGGTGGGCTAGCTGCTGTGTAAGTCTGTCTTCCATCCTGTCATCCCTTCCAGTAGTAATGAGGGAGAGGGAGAGAAAGAAGAGGGAGGAAAGGGGAGAGAGAGGTCGTTGTAAACGAGTGTGACTTAAATCAGTTCCCACTCGTCTCTCAACTTTTACAGAGCCTGAGCCCAGATGCACTGACTTCACTTTTTCCGCCCCACGTGTAAATAAAAGCATTATATTTTGCAGGGGTCTGGGCTTTTTAAAAAGTAAGGTTAGCAGTGCATTGAGTGGTGAAATGTCAGCACATAAATACTGTAGCATGGGCAACAGAGAGAAAGAGTGTGTGTGCGTGCGTGTGTCTGTGCGTGTGTGTGTGTGTGTGTGTGTGTGTGCACTTGTATGTGTGAGAGCGCATGTGTGTGTGAGAAATGATAGTCTGTGTGTCTGTGTGTTTTTTTAGTGTATGTCAGTAGTATGTGCAGAAAGATGGCACCTGTGTTTGGTTTACCAAAAAAAATCTGTTCATGCATATCTATCTACTCTGTATACCCATTGTATACTGCTAGTGAGATTTGGTAGTTTGTTAGGCCTGTGACGTCCTGTTTGTGCGTAATGGTGTTATGGTGCTTGAGTCAGGGCTTGGTGCTAATTGTCTGTGCACAGTAACGATATTGTCTGGAAATGTCAAGCCTCTCAGCACCTTCCGCCATCCAATTAACATCGCTTACAGCCCCTCTCTTGCTCCACTCAGCCACCTCAGCAAATATCAGCCCCTCAGCACAGTGCCACAATAGCCCATGATTGTGCACACTGCCCTTTCAAACCACTGCTGCATGCAGGGGTGTGTGAAAGACTCCAAATTGCCGTACTGTGTTCTAAAGTTGAGAAGACCACCGTGTGTGTGTGTGTTTGTGAGTGTGTGTGTGTGTGTGTGTGTGTGGTATTTGTTTATAAATGTGTGAGTGAAAAACACTCATATATTAAAGGGTCAATATCATGGGAGATTAATTGCTGAATAAAAGTTTTTTTAGATTGAAAAGTTCCATGATACATATATTATATACGAATGAAGCTGCAAATGCAGCCCGTTTTGAATTCAGTTTTTACTGTTTTTCAGTCACTTCTCTTGAAGATGTCACTTGCAAATGCAAGTCATTTGCATGTATCTGCCTATAGTAGTTTAATTAAGACTATAGTAATTTAGCTATACCCAATAATGTAGAAGTTTAAATAAGTGTTTTTGTCCAAAATGGTTCTTAAATTCTTCTACAGTTGAGTGACAGGACTGATGATTCTGTGGTTTATAGTAGCTTTCTGTTGACCAAGACTGAAGAGTTTCTTCCTTGTGCTTCCAAAAGCCCTATAAGCATCCTCTAACACTTTTAGATTCCAGTGTTTGATTGCATGTGCGTGTTATTCTGAACACTTGTATCAAGATCATAGTGAAGTTGTTGCACCATTGTTTGGAATCTTCAAGCCTCATAGGCAAACCAAGCACTCACTATAAATCAGGCCATTCTGTAAATCAGACTTAAATGGTGGCCCAGGAACCACTCAAGCCAACTAAAATATGAAATGACAGATGATGCCTTTTTAACCAAATAGTTCTAAGGGCTTTCAAGGATTTTTCCCAATTCTTTGCAGTCCTCTTGTTTTATTTAGCTCTAATTTCACAGATAACCCTTCATTGTTTTGCTTAAACTCCACACCCAGCTTGAGTAGCTTGAGTAGACCACAGCGACACTGCAGCTGGATGCAGCTGTCCGACCCTACTTTGTGCTCGTCAGCAATCTTTTATCATAAGAGTTGTATGAACATCTTAACGGTATCTGAAATGTTTTTCTGTCGTATTCAGGTATAGATTTTACTTTGGTGATAGTGGTATGTTCATATGGAACACTGCCAGAAGATTGTAATTTCTTGTAATTGCTTGTAATTTCTCAACATTGAGATTCTGTGGTCATTTAGCACTTAGTCGTTTTTTTAAATCTGATTAATGATACTATGGAACCTTTTTTTTCTTATGGGCTCCTAGAGGCCTTTAATCACATATTCGACAGATTTGTGCCTTGGGGTTGGCTCTGAATTTTGCTGTTTGCATTTTCAGTCTTGCTTCCCTTGGAAAAGTTGATGGTCCCCAAAGACGTCGCTCAGCAGGGATTAGCAGGGCAGGAGCTGTGGTGTGTACCTGGACAAATTTGCTGGCTGACGCTATTTAAGGCCTGCAGGTGCTATTTATAGCATTTTCTACTGTTACAATCTTTCTCCTCTGCCTACTGAGACGAAACCTCACTTTCTCTAGGCTCACCTCTCTCTCTCTCTCTCACTCTGTCTCTCTCTCTCGGTCTCTGCTCGTCTCTCTCTCTCTCTCTCTCTCTCTCTCTCTTTCTCTGCTTACCTCTCTCTCTCTCTCGCTCACTGCTCATCTCTCTCTCTCTCTGTCTCTCGCTTTCTGCTCCTCTCTCTCTCTCTCTCTCTCTGCTTCCTCTCTCTCTCTCTAAACTCTCTGCTCGTCTCTCTCTCTTTCTTTCTGCTTGCCTCTCTCTCTCTCTCTCTCTCTCTCTTTCTGCTTGCTTCTCTCTCTCTCTATCACTCTGCTTGCCTCCCTCTCTCTCTCTGCTCGGCTCTCTTTCTCACTCTCTGTCTGCTTCTCTTTCTCTCTCTCTCCCACATTCACACACACACACACACACACACACACACACACACACACACACACACACACACACACATATACACACTACTCCTCTCAACTTCCAGCTTTGCTTCTATTTTATTTGCCCATTTTCCAAAGGTCATCCATGATGTGAATTGTAGTTTTTGTTTGTGGTGTTTGTAGGAAAGACCGCCATCCCCCCACCCAAAACCACTCACCGACCTAGAAAACCCATTTGATGACCCAAACTCTAATAATAATCTGTAGACTCATAGATCTGTTGTAGTCTAGTGATATTTACCCAATTATTGCTTGTAAGCACATCTACTGGAAAACCACAATTCTAACCCATTCTCTTGCCCCTCCATGGCGTCTCTGGGTATTTGTACGCGTATGTTAGGCAGGTGCATGATATGCATGTGACTTCCCTGTAGAATACAGGTCAATGTTGCTTTCACAGCATCTGTTTATGACCTCATTGATCATGCCTGGCTCTACTCTTCCCTGTATATTTCTCTCTCTCTCTCTCTCGCTCTCTCTTTCTTCCTCCCACTTATTCTATGAATCTTTATTTTTGTGGTTCTTCTCTCCTGGTGTGCCTATAGGCATTTATCGTTTCCTGATCATATTAAATGATCAGTTGCTCGTTTTCCACATGCTGTTCATCTTTCTCTCTGTCCCCTCTTCCTTTTTCCCCTCTTCCCCACTGTGTAACCGAAGCCTGCTCCATCATTCTCTCCTGATTGAATCAGAGGCTTTTACACTGTGTGCAGATGTCCTGTGGCAAACAGGCGAAAGTGTCCAGCTAAGCACTATGCTAAAGCTCAGACTATTCCTCATCCTACATATTTAGACAAATGTCCCATGTCTCTTGTCACACCTACGATAAGCCTTTGGAGACAATTAATTGTTCACAAGAGGAGCTGAACACTTTCTGGAAAAAAAAGGTGAAGGTGACATTAGTGTATCATGTACAAAGCCTGAGGGACCAGTGGTCTAGACCCTTTACAGCAGTATCAGGATGCAGTCTGCAGAAATGTTATGTACGCAACCAGCATACACGCCTAAATGCCATGTGCTTGGTGAAATACTTTTCTCCCTCATGCATGTGTATTTTTTTGGGGGGAAGAGTGAGTTAAATGTGGAAAGACCACATAAAAAGTGACTATGTGCGTCATATTCTATGTGCGTCTGATTATTTTCCTCACAATTTACTAACATTTTAGCCTTTCTTCTGCTTTTGAAAAACAGGTATAAACTTGTATTTGGGTCTCAAGATATGTTGTTGAGAGACTTGAGAGAGAAAGTTTGCCATCAGAATAACACTGTTTAAACTCTCAGGACCAGATGGGCATATGTGGGAAGACACAGCACAGAATATACCATGATCTGTCCACAGTATGAGTGTGCAGTCTGCAATCATTTCATAAACTCATAAGCATGCAGTTAGAGGGGTGGCCAGTGCGCAGTTTGCTGGATAAACTGCAGTCTTAGAAAACTGAACTTTAAATTTAGGTGCATTGTAGACTCATTGCATATTTACCTAAATGAAAAGAATTCTTATTGTAAATTCTTATTGTAAAGGCAAACCAACTTATTGTAGTAACATTATTATAGCAAACCAACATGAATTGCATTAGTGCCTATATAATCAAATGTCTTAACTATTGCAAGTTATGCATGAATATATCTGGATTTGGTGTATTTTCACTGTAAAACTGAGAGGAGAATTACATTACATGTAGAAGAACCAGAAGAACCAGGGGAGCGGTGTGTGGGGACGGTACCTTGTTCAAGGGTACCTCAGTGGTGCTTAGCGGTTTTGGGATTTGAACCCACGACTTCCTGGTTGCTGTGCGAACTTTTATACAGGTTATGAGAACCCTGATCATGGTTTGTGAATGCCACCTCAGCTCAGATTTGTCCCACAACATCTATGGGTTGAACCAGTAGATTTTAATTTAACATATGTTAATGCAGGCCCCCTCAGATGAGCTAATGTACTAATGCTAACATGAGAGGTAATTAGTGCAGCATTCGATGGTGATAACCTCTTGGCTTATATGCTAAGATTTTTCTACTCAGTGGGTGACGAGTCAGCATATTGGCTTGTTGAAGTTACATAACAAGAACAAATAAATATCTTTTCATTGTTTTTGGTTCTAGCCAGCACCAGCAGGAGTAGCCTAGTTACAGCCACACTACCACTGCCTTCTCAGTTTTGTCCCTAAAAACTATAATGTTCAGAAGTTATTCTAAAATATTTTTTTATTGAATACTTTTGTTGTTGAGTATGTATTTCAGTAGTGTCTAAAACATAAGATGTAGCACATTATTTTACTCCCATTCTGTGAACTGCTCTGGATTCTGCCTTAATTTCTGTTCTTTAGACACCTTTTTGAGAAAGATTTACTTCAAGTTCTCTGATAAGATCATTGATACCATTTCTCTCTGTTTCCACTAATCTAAACTGTGAAACTAAACTGTGCCAACAGATTTCTTCTGAAATATTTGTATTATTTTCTTCATTATATCATTATTTTCAGTAAGTTGTTTTCTTTAATCCAGCGGTTTTGGTTTTTGTCCAAACTCTCTTGTCTAAGTGCAATCTATACTCAGAAACCTTCTGTCAGACCTAAATATTGACATGATTTACAGCCAGACAATGTGCTTGTTTGAGGCTGATCAGAAAACCACTCCTGAAATCACTTCGTTTTGACCTCTCGAGAGTATCTTTTTGCTGATTATAAAGATTTCATTTCTAATTGACTTTTTCCCCCTGTAAATAGCTAAAAGGATGGACCTGAAAGTTGCCTTTCAGCTGAAATGTGACCCAGTGCACATGGCCTTTGCATGCTCTAATGTATCTGTTTTTTACTGTGTTCATCATTTTTGACTGGGTGGCTTTGGGGGAATCTGAGCGGTTTCTGGACTTGCCTCCCTCCATCCAGCCTGATTGCTGCTGATTCAGGACAGGAGTGCTGGAGCTTGGCTCTGAGTTCCCCTATTGTTTTCCTAGGATCTTTTTCCTTAATATCAATTTGGAGCAAATGACTAATGAGGCAGGCTGAGCAGTGGAAGATTGTGTGTAGGTCTTACACATGACCCCTTAATCTTCTGACATGGTCATACCACCATTTTGGAGGCTTTGTTGCCCATATTTTCCGCATCTATTCCATTTTACACTTTTCACATTATGTTTAGAAACATTTGCAGTTTCCCAAACATGGAGCATCAACTGCAGGTTTTCTTGATTTTTTTCCAATGTCAAAAAAGTAATAAAACAGATCAATTACTTAAATATAACTTATACGGAAGCATATTTCTTACAGGAAAAGAGTTGTATTTGTTCATGTTAAATCAGAATGTCATTGATTTTTTTACCACAGTGTACCTGCTTCAGAGAATGGTTGCATATGCCTTCTGCCAATTACTGAACTTTCCACTATACCTAACTGGATGGCTTACATATGTATGATAATTACAGTAATTAATGTCAACAAATACCATTTTGCTTTTGAGACAGATAATTAGGAAGCTCATAATCCCAGTGATCTTGCCAACAGTCTATGTTAATTCTTGGGGTCCACGTTTCTGTTTGCCTGTATCATTAGCTCAGCACATCCCACTCACTTTCTAAGTCTGATTTCTGCTGTCCTCAGTACCAGCTGCTTATTTTCTCACCAAAATGGTCAGTGGGGAAGTTGAGATATTTTCCACTCTGAAAATCCTTTTTCACTGAGAAAATCATAACAGAATCATTAATTTGCATAGAAGCCCAAAGTATTGTTCGTTCAGTTATTGTTGTTATAGCAGCATGCCAATCATTGTGTGAGATTTATGTAAAATCTCTACTGTCCATTTTTATGATATTTAAAAGACAATATATCTTTCTTAATTAACATCTAAAAATTGTCACCCTTTTTTCAAAATAAGTGTGTTAAGCCATTACTTACACTCGTGTCTGTTTCTTGTGTGGTCATGTTGCACAACCTACAGTAGATTTTAAAAATTGGGAGATGACAGTCTAGCCTCTAGTGGAGAAGGCCAGTCCAGTCAGGAGGAGAATGACATGTAATAGTGTGAGAGTCTGCTCCTTGTGGGATCTGGCATTATCCCCAGCTGCTGCTGTGAAGTTGATCCAAAAGCTTCTTCATAAACTGCTGTGCAGATCCAACACACTATAGCCTTTGTTTGAAAGGACTTCAGCTGGTAACACCTGGAGTAGATTGGGAATCTCCGCTGCACGAGGACCGCATGCCAGGACAGTGTCATTTTCAGTGGGTCGTGGATGAAGGCATTCACTGGTTCGCTCTTCAGTAACATTCAAATATAGAATACATTTTTTGTTCAATTTTGGGAAAGTATCACTGAATGGTGAAAATTCTAGAGAGAAAAGCACATCAAAGTTGCACAATAGTGAGATGCATCATGTTATCCCACTGTTAAAAATAAAACCTTTACTTACACATTTTTTTTCTTCATTTTCACACATCTCATTTACGAAAGTGGTTAATTGTAAAACTGTCAGCTGAACGTGTTTCCCCTATGGCAGTAGTTCCAAAATCTGGTCTTCGAGCCATGAACATTTTTGCCATAAACATTTCAGTGTTTCCCATGCTATAACACATACACACATACACTTGTACACAGAAAAGGCTTATTTGTTAGATAATTGGTTGGTTTAGGTGTGCTGGGGAAAACACAAAAATGCTCTGGGACCAGACCTGAGAACCACTGACCTTTGGCTTTGTTCTAGAGAAGCTTTTTTGGCCATCTTTCTTTTTGTAGAATATAGTTTGTGTTTTGTTTCCTATGCAACATAGAGCTGCAGTATGACTAAAAGACAAAATTTCTTACTAGTGGTCAAATGTTGGACAGGATGTGGGGTGTTAATCACTTCTGTTAACGTGTATATTTTCCAAACCAGCATGTTAGTCACCTGAAGCAATGTGCATGATAGCAGTGATTCTGAGCATCTGTGTGTTGAGTTTAGAGCAAGTTTGGATTTAAGGAATAAGTGTCCAGTTTTCTATACTTAACTCCAACATGCAGCACAATACTGATGGGCCCTTTCTTTCTGTTCAATTTGTGCCTTTACTGTGTGTCACTGTAAATTTGTTGGTGTCACGATTTCTACTGTTAATGTTACACTGTTGTAGTGTTTGCAAATGTGCAGCACTGCAAGCGTGCAGTTGTGTCCTAGTCTTGTAAAGTTTGATTCATGCTTAGAATAACAAACTAATCATAGTTATCCAAGTTTGATCTATAGGTAGAATAAAAAATAATAAATGAACTGATTTTTCATTTGAGATTTTTCATATATTGTTTCTGTAATCATATATGGGTATTGACCTGTGTTTGTGTGTGTGTGTGTGTGTGTTGCAGTTTTCTGCTGGTGTTCAGCTGCCTGGTGCTCTCTGTCTTCTCCACCATTCCCACCCATCAGAAAATCGCCAATGAGGGGCTCTTCATCCTGGTAAGAGGGTCGAGTACCACAGTGCACTACAAACAGCAGTTTACATCTCATGATTCAATAAAAAGACAACATTTGAAAGAAGATTATCTTAAAGTGATAGTCTGGTGAAAAAAGTAATTTACTGAGTTTTCCCCTGGCATCAAATATAGACAAACATGACATGCTTGGTGTAAGAAATGTGCTTGATTATGTTTGCACTGGAACTAAGAATCTAATACAGCTGATATTATAACATGTGGTTGTTAGAAAATAGACATAATAATATAATATTTTTGCCTACAAAAACAGACAGAAATACAGACAAAACGCAGATGACCATTACTACTATTATTAGCTTTATTTGTACTTTTGTCAGTTTTTTTAGACGACTCGTTGTGAGAAAGCAATAAGTCAGTCTGATCGAAACTTAATGCAGTTTGAAGCTTCAAGCATGCCACGTGATTGGTGCATTTAAGCTTCTATTGTTCGTTGTCTATGTTTGACTGTTTCTTGACTGATTTACTGATCTTTCTGCTGTAATGTTTTTGAAGACAGACCAGTTAACAAAACAAAGTACAGTCACAGTAAATAACAAACCTTCTGTGGTTTACACATCTAATATGAAATATTAGTGGTATTAATCACACATACACACACACACACACACATGCACAAATTGCACTTGTTTACAAAGTTGTGCACATTCAGCTTCCATCTTTGATTCCTCATTTCACTTTATTGTTGCAAATACTCAGCCTTAAAACTTGCAGTCCCATAAGCACTTAACCAGTCATGGTGTTGCCTGCGGTTTGTCTTACCTTCAGAAGAATTTCAGTCCTTTCTTTGTAAAAGTAGAGCAAAGTTGAAGGAAAGATTCAGTTAGCAGGCCACAGTCTTAAAGAGTCTTTGTCCAGATGCGTCCTATTTGTTTGTCTCTATTGTTTCCAAATGCAAACATATAAATGAACATTGTTTCAAATACCTGACAGTGCTTTTCTGTGGAGCTTATCCAATAGCGGTGTACATATTTTTGTGTGTCATTTTTGGAGGTGTGCCTTAAAAAAGTGATGAATAAGAACCATTTTTTGTTTGCCAGCAGTATGGATCAAATGTGCCGTGTTTGCAACCCTTTTTGCAGTCCATTGTTTTTACTAAGAGCTTTATCCTATTGTTGTCTCAGTGTTGCACTTAATAAATGGAAACAAGTAAAAAGGGAAAAGATTGTTTGGGTGTGTTTGTTCTTCTTTATGAAGTTTTTGTGTATGACTTCAGCCCAGGCACATTTAGAGTGGTGATTCCTCATCTTTGTTATGATTATTTACAGAGGCTTCTCAAGTTAAGCTCATTTCTCACGCTGATTGGCGTGATTGGCAGGTTGCAAGCTGGCCTGCACAGTCTCATGTCTCCTTGTGGCCACATTAAGTGTGTGTAAGTGTGCATCTTGTTTTCCAGTAGGCTCTTTGCCGAGTGAAATGGCAGTGTAAGCACAGCACAGGATTCAGGTGTTGTCGAGTATGCAAGAAGTAGCCGTCTAGAGCCACTAATCTTAACTGCAATCCTATAATCACCCATTCAGTATGAAGTGCTTTTGAGGAAGGGTAATGGAAGAATCCCACTCTCCCTTTAGATCCCCTCTCTCTTTCTCTCTCTCACTCTAATGGCAAAGAAATATGTTGTCTGGCATTTCCCTTTTTTTCTGATCTTGTAATGTTGAGCTCCCCGGCATCCCATTAGTATTAGTCAATACAAGAGCAGACCCTTATGAATCAAACCTAGCGCAGAAAGAGTCATCTACGTGAATGGCATGAATGTGAATGTCTCAAACTGTGCCATGAGTTCCTCATGAATTTTATCAATCAGAAGAGTCAGGAACTGTTTTTCTCTTTTTGTCAGTCTCTGTACCACTGTATTCCTTTAGTGAGCGGAATGATGAAGATATGTGGAAAACACACTGTGAGAGTATGAATCCATTTTAAAATGATGTAACATGTTTCAGCAGTTCAAGATTAGATACACATTATGGTTTACAGACTGTATTACGAGTTTGCCTTGCAAACGTTTTCCAAACTTTGCTTTTGTTTTTCATAATTAAAATCCTAATTTCGTCTCTCAAAACCTTATAGGGGCAGGCCTTTTCTGATGCAGGGACATTTGAGGGAGCTCTGTTTTGTAGAGAGTGTATTTACTGCTCTAATACTCATCTAGCTGTGAAAGTTTAGGTCATGCACATTTTTTCATTGTCTTTGGATTTCATATCAAGCATCCCTTTCAGAAGAGAATGTAAAAGCAGTAGAGTTCAGAGTGCTAACTGTTTTTTCTTGTTGCGTGTCCTGCAGGAGTTTGTGATGATTGGGGTGTTTGGGCTGGAGTACTTTGTGAGGGTTTGGGCTGCTGGCTGTTGCTGCCGCTACAGAGGATGGCAGGGTCGACTGCGTTTTGCCAGGAAGCCCTTCTGTGTAATAGGTAAAGCTTGAGTCTGCATTTCACACTGTGGTTTGATAAGATTACCCTAAAACATTTAAACATGACATACAGCTAGATGGACAAAAAGACAGACAAGCAAACAGGCAGACAGGCAGATAGACAGAAAGACAGACAGACATAAATTTAAATTAATGGATATATTGATTGGTTGGCTGATTGATTGATTATTTCTTTACTGATTGATTGCTTGATTGCTTGATTAAAAGAAGCCACTGGGCAGAATTCTATAAATAGATATGTAAAATATGTGGCTGTATGATGTAAATTCAATTATATAGCTATAACCCTTGGACCATTCAGTGGCAGTTATTTTAAACCCACTAAAGTTTCTATTTGGCAGCATTTATTTGCTCTCACATGACCATGCCATTTGGCCTAGCAGTAGGAGAGACTATTTCAGACTGTAAGTAAAAGGAGAAATCACAGACTTTTCCTTCATGTTTACCACAGATGCTTCCCTCTGGAAAATATGTATCATCACTAAAAGAATAAATTATACAGATCTGTAACTTAATTTACAAAAAGTTCATGTAATAAAGAAGAAAACATATGTTTCAGTACCTGCTCAGTGGAGCTTTTTAAGTCAACAGACCTTCTAAGTAAAAGAAAACATGTCAAGATCATTGTGTGAGGTTAAACACTGTGTGCAGCAGAAGAGTGCTGGAGAAAAGCGGTTGTGACATTACAGACTCATTGTTTTATTGTCTCTGTTTGTCTAGACTTCATTGTGTTTGTGGCATCGGTGGCTGTGATAGCGGCGGGCACGCAGGGAAACATCTTTGCCACATCTGCTTTGCGCAGCATGCGATTCCTGCAGATCCTGCGCATGGTGCGCATGGACCGCCGCGGAGGCACCTGGAAACTGCTGGGCTCTGTAGTGTATGCTCACAGCAAGGTGACCACACACACACACACACACACTTACCTCAACCCCATTCCAGTTTCTTTTTATAACACACACTTGCACTCATATAGCCATGCTATTTATTTAGCAATAAGAGAAGTAAATTCAGGCTGAAAGTTAGAGAGGTCATACAGTTTGTGGTGTGTTTTGAAGTGTTTTGAGATGTTACATTTAAAGCATGTCTTGACAGATTTTTGAACACACCTCCATCTACCTCTCTGTTTCAGGAGCTTATCACAGCCTGGTACATTGGCTTCCTGGTATTGATTTTTGCCTCATTTTTGGTCTATTTGGCTGAAAAGGACATCAACACAGAGTTCTCTACCTACGCAGACTCCCTCTGGTGGGGAACTGTGAGTACAGTAAAACACATCCCAGCTGTCCTTCAATTAATTCTTAGCACTTGAACTTCTCCTCTAGTTTGGTAGGTGGCACCGTTTAAAGAAGTGCTGCTCAAGAAATTGGAACAAGTATGAGCAAAAACGAGTGTGCTCTATCAGCGTTTACCAGGACTCCTGTAGTTTTACACACAGTATCTTCTTCCAGATAACTCTCACCACGATTGGTTATGGTGACAAGACTCCACACACCTGGCTTGGTCGGCTTTTAGCAGCCGGCTTTGCCCTGTTGGGGGTGTCTTTTTTTGCCCTGCCTGCAGTAAGTACAGCTATTAGACCACTGTCTGCACACTTTCTGTCTGTGCAATCGCAGTTCAGCTAATGCATCTGTTTCTGGTCTTCAAGGGAATCCTAGGTTCAGGCTTTGCTTTGAAAGTCCAGGAGCAGCACAGGCAGAAGCACTTTGAGAAGAGGAGAACTCCTGCAGCCAATCTCATACAGGTGCACATACAGAAACAACATGTTTTTTCAAAGGCTCTTCATATGTACAGGTTGAACAGCACTTTTATTCATTGTAGAATTACATTGCAGTTTATCCTGATAATGTATGAAAAACTGCACAGTCTGAGTTGGTTTTAGCAAAACGACAAAAATATGACAACTTTGGACAGAATGTTAGTATAAACATTTAGGTAATGTATAAATACACCCTAAAGATAGCATTGTTAAAGTTGCTATAAGATTATGCAGACACAGTATTAGTTACCATTGTGAGTCTTTTTTTTGGTTTTTACCTTCATAGCAACATTTTAATGTTTACTCCATAGTTCCTGTTTCTGTGATAAACTTTACATGAAACAAATTAATGTGCACATGAGCAAATTATCCTCAGTGACAAATACAGAAAAGCCCTTTTTAAAGAGCAGAATGCCAGTTTAACGGTTGTTTCCTTATGATTTATTTGTATGATTGATGACTATACAATGGGGCAAATGCCAAAATGAGAAAACAAAGATAATGATATCTACTTTTAATATATATATTATCTTTCATTTGTAATGATGGAGATTTCACCTCTGATGATCTGGGTTTTTTTTTTTTGAGAATCAGCTGTTTTTTTTGGGAAAATGTCAGCTGTAGTGCCAAAATGGATTTTTGATTGATAAGAAATATGAGTGGATGGTATAGAATATATATTTGTAATAAAGGATTTTATTATTTGAATTTGAAGTTTAAGCATGTTTTACAGACAACAATATGTTGTTTTACAGACAAAAATAAGTAAAAAAACTGCAGACAAAATGAAAATGCAGCAATTAGGAAATTGCATGTATAAAACAGAACATCTACTGTTATTTAACAGAATATTTTACCATTTCTCTTGGAAGTGTTTTTAGTTATGTATTTATTTATACAGTGGGTGTAAAGATCTGCAAATGTGTGTCTTTTTTTGATCAGGCTGCGTGGCGTCTCTATTCTACAGATGCTCAGCATTCCTATCTTACGGCCACCTGGTATTTCTATGACAGTATGCTCCCATCCTTCAGGTAAGTGTGATCTGTCCAGCAGTGTTTGCCTGTGTCCTGAGCTGCCTGTCTGTGTGCAGTGAAGACTAGCCTTGTAAATGCTTCATTGATTTCACAGCATGGATGAGACTTTGTAAATTACTGTGTCATTTAAAGGGAAAACACTTTCTGAGGAGTGAAATTGTCTCAACAGATCTTTGTTAGGTTAAAAACACGGTCTAATACTTTAAATATAAAGGAATTGTTGTACATTAACTGAAAAGCTTGAATATATCAGTTCAGTGATAACCATCACTAGTTCTGTCTGGTGATTCCCTGGAAACTAGCCTGAATGAAGACATTACACACTCGTCTCAAACACCAAACAGGTGGTTGTATTTCTCAAACCTATAGTCATTTGGGAACCCTACGTCAAATTACACATTTTGCTGTAAATAGGCACACTTGCACAAAGTAGAACACACTTTTATGGATTAAAAATGTGGACTAAAATGAACATTTTTTCTTTGAGAATGAGCTGTTGAAAAATGTAACTATATTTTGACTAATAGGAAACTTTAACGTATTTGGATATAATAAAAAAAAAACACACCACGCCTGGGCAAAATTTGTAGCACATATATTTTGGCACTTAATTGCTCTTAATATATTTAACTAATTTGTGCACTAAAGTTTGTAATATTTAAAATGTCATATTTAAATTTGCCCCCTATGGTCATGTATTATCACTTACAAAATCAGCAAAACATGTGACTTAGGGTTTTAAAACCTTTGCAAATCAGTGCACACAGCAAAGAGGAATTTTGATATCAGTTAATATTATATGATGCCAAGGTCCCAGTTGGTGATCCAGTATTTGGATATGGAATGGCCCTCCTCACAAAAGTAATTAATGTCACTACTTTGACCCAAACCTTCTAAAAATCAACATGTCATTAATTTTTCATTTTGCTTGTGTTTGGCATAATTTGAATTATTCAGGCTCTATTATTTTAACATCAGTTGGACAGTAGATGAAGAGAAACACTTGTATATAGGGACAATGCCGTGAAGGAAAGTAATAGTTAATAAATTATGGCACAGAATGATGTCTTGGCAATTTTGTTGTCTAATTTGATCTGACAGTATTGTGCCACACAGTTGTTTCAGAATCTATAATGAGTCTAACTGACTCCTTAAAGGAAATCAGGTCCTTCAACAAAATTTTATCTGGTTTTCATTTCATGTTACCAAAATGCTTTAAACTTCACTTTTTCTCTGCTTTTACTATTTTATGTTCACATGCTATTTTGATTAATTTGTCAAGTTGTTTTTGGTTTAAAAAGACAGAATATATGTAAAATATAGCATTTATCTGAATTCATATGTCTGTCTTTTTAAGTGTGACTTTAGTTGATAAGTTTGCTCTCATTCTATGATTTTTGTTTCTTTTGTCATGTTTGTTTGCTTTTTATGTATGTTTGTTGTTTTTGCTCATGGGTCAGAGAACTGACGCTATTGTTCAGCCACCTCCAACGACAGCGTAACACCAAGAAGGTTCTTCACAACTATCAAACCCTGCTGTCGGGCCTCCGGCCTTATAGCTCCCTCTACCTGTCGGGGGACAGGTACGCTACTGTCCAACTCTAGTATTAACATAAAGTATCTTAGCATTACTTACGGTACATATATGTGTACATAAAATGTGCCATTAATGTCTTCAGAAGGATAACAGTACTGAGGTTACTGTACAGTGTTGAATGTTCACTGTGGTGCATATGGAACCGGGTCAGGGATTTGCACTGTCATTGCATGCTTAGTTTCCTGCGAATGTCTCATGTTGTGTTTTCTTAACAGTGGTACTAACATTACTAACACTATGTTTTTCTTTCCTAAACGCAGATTTATCACAGCCTTGGATTAATATATAATGGATTTTGCACTAGAAACTTTTATCATTGAAACTGGTAACAGAGGAACCAAAGAACAGAAAACAGCATAAAAGTTACACATGTGAATAACTTGAAATGAGTTTGAATTGGGTTTAAATGTATCTGGAAACCAGCTCTACATCAGACTACTTTTGTATCATTTAAAGCTGATTAATTAAATGTGATGTAATGATGTAATTTCTCTTTAAGGGTCAAAGTTTTGGATGCTGAGAGTTAATGTTGTAAATGGCCAAAAATCTTCAAAATGCGATTTACAGAAGTCAAACTAGGCCATACATTCCTCCCTTTCATTCATCCTCTCCATCTCCTCTTCTCCTCCTCATCATTTTTTCTGCCATCTGTCCATCCATTCACAGTTTTGGGAGTTCGGGAGTCTCAAGGTTTGTGGTAGGCTTTTGAGAGGAATTGGATAGAGCTCGTTGGCTGTGCTTTGCTGTGCTTTATGAACAGGCTTCTCCTGTAAACGTGGTGGTTTCTTGAAGGGTGCTGTTTTTCTTTAAGGTGATATTGAACTGATTGTAAAGAAAATAGTGTCATGATTTTTAAACATTGGCCTCTAAAGACTACAGTACATGTGGTTGTAGCTTGTCAATGTAACGGGGCCTGAGTTCACACATGTTCACATGTGTAGGATCTGCATGCTGTCCCTGCATGCAAAAGAAACGTTTCCTCAGCCCTTGCCTTAATAACTGTATTAAGTGCCCTTTAATCTAACCCTTCTCTTTCAACCCCACATGTTAGTGCTAACAACTGGTCAGCAGGTAGTTTCTTAGTTGCACTGAATATGGTTGTGAAATGTTCAGGAGACTCACCCAGTTCATTCTGATATTACTCAGCCCTCCTCCTCTGACAAAGCGGCACTTGTTTTTAAGTGGTTGTTATCATCTAATTATTCTGAATATCAGGATATTTTTTACTGAATGTGGGAATGTACAAAATGGAAACAAAACAGGAATTGAGTGTATGTCGTATAGACCCTCGCAGAGTTGTCTTTTAGCAGCCTGTGTGTCAAGCTGAGAACAGCACAACCTTTCTGTTATCTTATCAACCACAGGCTGTAAGTTCTGCCTATTGAGTCTTTGTGAAAGATAGAATGTCTTTTTATGGCCTGACACAAAATGTGTTGAAAAAAGAAAATTGGTTAATATGATTTTTGAGAGTACACTTGCAAGTGCAAAGTACATACCATATAGCGCTAACGTCAGGAACAGGAATATTCTAAGTTGTAATGGTTCTATTTATTAGAAGTGTTTAGCTGCTGTGTCGAAAAACTGTGTCACGGTTTGTCTTGTCACAGTGTTAAATATATGAGCCAACTACACAAAACTGGTTAGATAGCTTAAAATACAACTCATTCTGTAACAGTTTTCAAATGAAAAAAATATCATCAGCTTGTTCTTAAAGCCTGTTCACACAGACCTCTCCTTAAAAAATTATACTCTCACACTGACTCTGCAAAACAAACCACTTATTTTGTCACATCAATATATTCACATCATTTTTTATTATTCACATATTTCCTCTATTCACATAAGTTGTACCCACTATTGCTCTTTGTGAACAGTACCTTAGTTTGTTTACATTTAGTTTTTCTGTAAACATAATACAACATAACTTATTCATTATATTTCTTCATATTTACAGGCCATATTTAGACTGATTGAGACTGATTTATTGGCAGGAACAATCATTTTGGAAACTTTAATTGAGAATAAATGCTCATGATAGCGACACAAATAAAACAAGTGTAACTGCTGTGTCCTGCCACAGTCCGCTTCCCCTCACACCCTTCACACTTTCCCCCTCTGCCTTGTGTGTCTCCTCAGTCAGCTCATATCTAAAAAGCGGGGTTTCTTCCGGATTCATGCTGGCTGCAAGCAGAGGTATCCATGTCACAGTGCCTGCTGCACAATGGGCTCGACTCCCTCTCCTATGCCTGACCCTTTCAGAGCCTTACTGCTCCAGAGCAACTGCTGGCCTAAGCGATTCACCAGGGATGATTTAGAGCACAGTGTAGTGTCATTGTCATATCAAAACCTTTTAACTCCCGCTCTGTACATAGTTTGATTATGTTTTGAGAAATGGACCCATTACTTGCAACAAAATGCAATTCCATTAACATGTGTTGAAGTTAAGAAGATAATATTCTTAACTTCATCATACGAATAAGTATAATATTCATAATGTATGTAATGTTAACCTAATATTAACATACAGTTACTATGTCAGGGATGTGTGGTTTTCTTATGACATTTGTTTCTTCCTAAACGTCATAAGTGAATTGAATGACCACGGTTCACTCACTAAGTAATAAAAGGAGTTTGACATCACTTCCAAGGTCCTGTTATAAATAGTGTATTTAGAATATTAGTTCAGCAAGCATTCAGTCACTTCACATGTTTTGTGAGGATTGTTTTGGATCATAACCAAAAAACTCAAGTCACGGTGTCATATTAAGATTTTGCACATTCCTAACACACATTCCTAACAGATCAAAGGTGGCTCTGGTTCGGTAATCTCTGAACGAGGCCTGTAGTGCGTGAGAACCAGTCCAGAGATGAGGAGCACTGTTCTGCTTGAGATTTGCCTGTGCTCTGAAAGGTCAATATAAACCATGAGTTCAGATGTAATGAAATTACTGTTCTTCACGGTCTACTAAGTTGCTGTTCTTCATGGTTTATTTGGATATGAATATCAGCCTTACCGATTATATGTCTTTAGCTCATGAGAGACCTTGCTCTCTGGGTTTTTACAGCATGTTTGAACATTAAAAAGATGTAGGAATGTTTAAAAGAATAGTTACTGAAGCAAGATATGCATGCTTGAATATGAATGAGTCTTTGCGTAGTGTAGGTCTTTTGATGTTTGGAGTGTGGTGGCCTTTGTGGCAGACCTATGACTCGCATGTTCAGCTTGAGCCAGTCCTGCATACACATTAATGACATAACAGGCTTAAGGCCAGTTGCATGTGATTGTGGTCCTGCTACGCCAGTTATTGCAAAGTTTTGACCAATAAAATTATTTTTGCATGAGTTGTGTAGCTGACAGCAGAGGGGATTTTATGGTGCCACATTTATGGTGCATTTTGATGTGACATAATAAATGGAATTTGTAAATAGAAAGTTGTTTACTCTGGCTATTTTAACTTATTGTATACTTTTACTGTGGTTGCAGAAAATGAAAATTGTGTGCACTAGGAGTGGGTGAATCAATACTGAAGTTTGGATACTTCTGATTTTGATGGATCGTTTGGATCCTGATGGATACTAAGTGTTTCTTTTAACACTACACTAAATATATACATATCTAAAACTGGTGGCAAATGCAAAAATTGTCTTTGATGGTGAAAATATATAGGATGAAATCCAATTTTCTTTCTACCCTATTCCTCTGCTTCTTACATTGGCAGTGACTGCTCTATAATGGCAAATTATTTGGAGTTATTTCACCAAATTGTATGTGTGACAGTTTATTTAACAGTAACGCAAATGCAAATATACACTATATGGACAAAAGCATTGGGACACACCTATTTTTTAAGTGTTTGGGCTGGGTGCCTTACTTCCAGTGAAGGACTTAATCTTAATGTTTCAGCATACCAGCTGACTGCTGGTGGCCTAGTGGTTAGGGAGTTGCCCCTACAATCAGAAGGTTGTGGGTTTGAATCCCAGGACTGCTAGGGACACTGCTGAGGAACCCTTGAGCAAGGTATTGTCCCCACACACTGCTCCACAAGCGCTGTGTTCCTGGCTGCCTGCTCCTTTAACTGAGTGAATGTGTTAAATGCAAAGAACTATTTTGTGCAGTTCACGTTGTGTGCTGTGGTGTGTTCACGTATGACAAGTGGATACTTTACACTTATCAAGACATTTTGGACAAAGAGGGGACCAACTTCAGTCTAAGTATTTGAATGCAATGTCATGAAAGTCCCTGTTGGTGTAATGGTCAGGTGTCCCAATACTTAGGGCCATATAGTGTAAGTTTAATGTTAACCTTTTTACTGGTTGTCATTGTAGAAATAAACATTTCCTTATTTTATGTGTGCAAGAAGCCTTTTAAAAGTATCTGTGTTGGTGATGCTAGCCTTTTTGTCACTTGGTATCCAATCGAAAAGGAAATGAGTGGCATCTCCCATCCCCAGTGTCCACAGACCTTCCTGCTTGAACAGCTTATGTCAGCTTGTGAGATTTCATAACTGTATTTTCCTAAGTAGTGTCTTAGCCATCTTGCATGATATTGCTTGATCAGTACTGCATACCTCCGTTTAATGCTTGTTCTTGCAGCATGATGGGGGTTAATTCTTTCTGTCTCCTTTGTAAGTCGGAATCTTCCAGAGCATTTCAGCTCACAGGAGGAAACCGCTAGATCTGCTAATATATTTGCTAATGCTTCTACAGCAATTTAAATATTTATTTAAATGGCTGGCCAACCACAGAGTTCACATCATTGTTGTGTTACTTTTGTTCATTGCAGAGAATGCATAGCAGGGAATGTTTTATCAAGTAGACCTCTAGAAGGGTTAAACATGTGCAGTTTCTGCCAGTATGGTGTACTTATTACAATGTTGTTCATTTTCTTGTGTATGAATACAGTTAATGATAGACATGCTACTATAGGTTGTCACATTTGGTTAAACATTTTAAATAATATTTCTGTTGCTAAAAGGAATCAGTGTGTATTTGATTACAGTGCTGTCAGGTGTGTTTTTGTGGACTATCTAAAATCTGACACTTTAAATACCTATAAAAACAACAATGTAATTATGATAAATTTTCTCCTTTTCTTTGCTTATACTTCTTACCAGTCTTACCGTTCATTTAAACAACTGTGTTCTCTCCATTTGTCGGTTTCTGTTTTCCTATATTCTAAGCTAAGCAGGCTTGTCTTTTCTCAGCTGAGCTCTAAAATAATATTTAATTTTACACTACCAGTCAAAAGTTTGGACACACCTTCTCATTCAACGATTTCCTTTGTTTTTATTATTGGCTACATTGTAGATTAATATTGAAAACATCACCTTTTGTTCTTATGACAGTTTTGCACACTCTTGGCATTTTTTAGTCAGATTATATGAAGTATCAACCTGGAATGGTATTTAATTAACAGGTGTTCTTCGTCAAGAGTTCATTAGTGGACTTTCTTGCCTTGTTAATGTGTTTGGGACCATCAGTTGTGTTGGTCGGGTTGGTACACAGTTAGTGATCCTGTTCCACTACGGTTCTACTGCACATTATGGTAGGAACCACTTAACTATGGAAAAAGAAACAACAGTCCAGCATTACCTTATTACAAAACATATTCTGGTTTGTTTAACTCTTTTTTTTGTTTACTGCACAATTCCATGTGTTCCTTCATCATTTTGTTTGTTTTCAATATTAATCTACAATGTAGAAAATAATAAAAACAAATAAAAAATTGAATGAGAAGGTGTGTTCAAACTTTTGACTGGTAGTGTACATACTAGTGATATCAGTCAGTATATTGTACAGTCCCCTACAAAAATGAATATGATGTATGTTGTCAGTAGGAGAAAATCTTCCTAAATCTAAGTAAATCTAAATCTAGTAATCATTTATTTAAAAATAAAAAAAGACATAAAAAGTAAGCTTAGTCTAATGGTAATACATTACTCACATTACTTGTCTTTCTTTTTTAAGAAATAATAAACACTAATAAACTCTTAAACTGAACTTTTTTCTATCAAAGTTTCATACCATACATTCAAGCTAGAGCAGGACACTGCAAACTGAGTAGAATATTTCTGTTGGTGTTTAGAAAATGAGTCGTTTTGGTCAACTAAGAAAATTCTCAGCACTCTTCTAAATAAGGCTTTTTTAAAATCAAGAAATGTTCAATAAACATTGTAAATATTACACAGTAAACCTAAGATTAGATAGAATCTATCTATCCTGTATCTGTCCATCCAGTTTCCTATAGATGTTAGCTTTCCTGTTTCTATTGGGTCTTTCAATGTTTAATAGGAACTCAAACATTTTCTACAGTTGCACATAAAGAAATGATCATTAAATCAAATACACGTTGTGATCATAGTCCTTACGTTTAACACGTGACAATTAAGCCCATCATCTGAAGTGCCAATATTTCTGTCTAAAAAAAACAACACAGAAATAGTACTTTGTATGTGATTAAAAAATATAAACAGTTCATGAGTATGTCTTTGTAAACAATAGCCCAACTGTCACTTGCCTTGTTTGTTTTGTAGAATTTTAATTTATTATTATTATTATTTTTTTGCCCAGGACCACCTTTCATATCAAACTGCTGGTTCTAACCTAATTTGTCAGTTAAAAATCAGTGTGTTGTTTGTGAATACACTGTTCTAAATGTGCTGACAGTGTGAAGATTCCATTTCGGGACCGCATTAGGATGAACAATTCCCGCTCCACTCAGGCAATCCGGGGCAAGGCCTCTTCCCCTGTGCCCCCCGGGAGTGTGCGCCGCTCGCCTAGCACTGAAAATGTCCCAGAAGCCACCAGTCCAGGGAAGGTGCAGAAAAGCTGGAGCTTTAACGACCGAACCCGATTCCGCACATCACTTCGCCTCAAGCCACGTCCTCCTGCAGATGGTATACAACTGCAACCACAGGCTGCGTTCACATTATTGGAGTGGCATACATCCATTTTTGGCTAATGAGATAGGTCTTTCAGTCTTTTCATGTAAGATCTGAGCCATCTTCATATGTGGCCCTGTGACCTTAATAACGTCAGTCAGATTAGACGTCTCATTCATTTTTGTTTACATCTCTGTGTATGGGCATTATCACCATCATCATTATCCAGTTTGGCAGCATGCCAGCAGTGGCTAAACTGATGGTAAAAGATGTGCAGGGCAGAGGACAACTCTAATAACACAGAGGCTATGGGCCTTTATGGCGGAAAAATGCCAAAGAGACCAGTATCCACTCTCATTCTCATTTGAATACTTAACACAAACAGATGTGGTTTTCTCTGATTACTGTTGTTTCTCTTGTAGTAGAAGGAGTTGGAGAAGAGACCACTGAGGATAAGTCGTACTGTGATGTCGCTATGGAGGACGTTATACCGGCTGTGAAGACCCTGATTCGAGCAGTTAGGTAAGTCTAGAATCTGTGGTCAGTTGTGCAGGAGTGACCAGACTGGTTGGGTTCTGGATTAACTTGAATGAAATGTGGCTATTTCATTGGCTAATTTTAGACAATTAAACTCCTAAAACCAATATATTCCAAATAACCTTTGATAAATAACCCTTTAACAATGCTTTTGATTAAATAACTCCGATTCTCACATGTACTATTACAGTGTTTGAGATTAATTCTTGTGGCCCTAGTGGAATTTTATCTGTGTCACCCTGGCTTTCTATTGGTTTTGAAAGAGCTGTTTATCGCAAAGGACCCTCAGCACAAATTTTGCTCCCTCAGCCTTGACCTTTTCAGCTGCAAACTTCAAGCACTATTAATATAACTATTATGATGACAATGAAGGATGGCATACATAGAGGGCATGGCAACCTTCAGCTACAAGCCCTGATTTTTGTTTAACCCTCCTACTATCTTTAAATGTGCTAACATTTTTTATCCTTGGTTGTCAATTTGTAATTAAAATTGTTACCCAAACCTATGTGCCAGGTGCTTTATGTATATTTGTTAATTGCCAAAATAGCCCTTTAAATATCCCACCATACATCCAGAACTATGGAAAAACTATGGAAATCCAGATCTTTTAAGTATTATAGTGGCTTTATGTTATTTAGAACATCTGGAAAGAAAACAAATATGTCTATCAAGTGTAGAAACATGCTTCATGTTTGCGGTCAATTTGAACCATGGAAAAACAAACAAGGGACCTAAAGCAGAAGGAAAGTTCTTGAAGATTATAAAACTGTATTTTAAAGTGACCTCAACATCATCCAAAACAAGAAAACAAATGGGTTTAAAATGTTGATATTTTTATGCTTTAAACAGGTAAAGCAGCCTGAGTCAAACTGAGCTCAAAGAACACCCATGCATACAAAATGTGTACAGGGCACTGAAAACATATCATGTTTATTTTATGTTTACTCAGCTGTGCCCATTAAGTAAGTAGAACTCATTAAATATGAAGCAAATTTAACAATTTAACAATAAATATCTATGTATGATTTATGTAGCTCTCCCACCATCCCAACTTATCACTTTTAAACGTCACATATTAAAAAAATCTACCTCAGACTAAACAAAATGAACAAAATGCAGTTGTAGGTGCACTGTCTTCCTTTACTAGGGTTGATGTGGCTCTTTTCTTTTTTGAGATGATTATTCTCAGTAGAATAACTGTCATATTTCAGACTAGCAGAAAAATGCACAATAGAGTTCAGAATAGAGCTCATTCAGATCAGACTTTAATCTGACCCATAAATGCCACATAGTACCATTCACTGAGTGGAATTATCACAGCTTAAATCTGAGCCTTTTGGCCTGACCGGTTTAGTGGTTTGCTGTTGACTTGGTCACAGTATCTAAAAATGCACAGAACACAAAGGTCCAGGTGTGCAGGACTCACAGGTGCATTGTTGCCGGTGACACAACAAGATTTTGCATTTTACGTAAGGTTCTCTGGATAAGATTGATGTCCTTTAGAAGCAGGCAAATTTTAGCTTTCTACAATGCTGAGGTTTCACTTTAAGGAGAGTATTATAGTTCATCAGCATTCCTCTGTAGGAATGTGTTAGCTGGGCTTAGCGAGATGTTCCAGAACACAGGAGAAAAAGACCTGCACCAGATGTCCCCAGAATATTACACTGAACTGAACTTTGCTGAATAAGCTTTACTCATTTCTAATGCAAAATGAATGTGTTCTACAATAAATAAAATCAGTGGCTCCCCCACACCACCCCCCTTTCAGTTATCCATGACCTTATTTGGACTTTGGATAACTTGATACATAAATTTACCCTTCACTTTGGATGCAGAAGTGTCCAAGCACCAATGTTTGTACAGTTGTTATTATGGGCACCAACTTAAAGGTTACTTTGGGGGTGGGGTGGTCTAAAGGCTGACAGTACAACACCAACTTACAGTGCATTGCCATTGACACAGAGAGTCAGCACTTTATGGAAACCCTTAGAGAGTGGAAATAAATGGGATTTCTTTTTGCTTTTCCCTCTCTCTTTCTCTTTTTCCTTACCCTTCCTTTTATCCGCACCTGAGACCCACCCCAGCAAAATGTGCAGCTACTTGCAAAATTAAAAAGAGGGAGGGTATGTAGCCTGCAAAAACCATAAACTCAAGAGTCATCAAGAAACTTGGGTTCTGGGGGGCTTGACGCACCAGCTGTAGAGTTCCTCTTGCATCCTGCCAGCAGAAACGGCGCCATCACCCAGGCGGAGACGCACAGCTCGGCACTCACCACTCGCACACGCAAGCTATTCCTGCAAAACAATGGTTCTTTTTTTAAACCCATCTTCGACCTTAGATTTTTTCCCCTGCATAACCCAGAGCTGCTTCATGTCCAAGTCCAGTCTCTCCCTCTGCTGGCTACTGGGGGCTGTGCAGCTGAGGTGTGGAGCTGTGTTTCTTTTGTATTCTGATAATGGGTGATCTCTTTAACTGAGGCAGAATGCCTGCTGACAGGAGATTCTCATTAATAGCCTCTTCTGCTCACATCCTTGGTCCTCACTAACTCCTGGAGTAATTTATCACGGCACAGGATGGCAGTTTGAGTGCACCTGTTTTCCGATGTTAACATTTGGTGTATACATGTTTTTGTTGAGCCAGCTTCATATACTATTAAAGAGCATTGAGGTGAATCCTGTTATTTTTAACAGCCTCTTGTTTTTAAGAGACTGATTTGCCATCTCTTCCAGTAATGACGAGCTTATCAAGCATCAGGAAAAAGCAGTTCGGGTGAAGAATGTGTAGCACAAACCTGTGCATGTGTCCAGAAATATATTGTAATCTGCACTTTACAGTGACTGTTCTGCAGAGGTGTTTAGAGCATTTTGTATTCACATACATGAAAAAGCATAAGGAATCATTACTGGGAAAAGAGTAGGAATCAATATTAGGTCAAAAATAAATAAATATTGAGTTCCCTATAAAACTGCAAGGTACTATATCCAGTACATTCGTATGTGTATCAGCACAGGTAGCTTGCTTTGGGATTTTTTGGGGGTGGAGAGTGCTGACTTTAGAGTGCTGTCATGTAATCTAAAACAAAATCCTAAAACCAGAAAGTGAGAGATTAGTGAAGCAGTCTAATTTTTGAAACAACAGGAGAGAACTGGGAATTAAATTCCAGTGGCTAAAGTGAGACAGTAAAAGTACACACAAATAAAAATAGCAGACAACAAATATTTTTGATACAGTTACCATGTACAAATCTATCAACTAGTTACTGTTTATTTCTAATGTTTTTCTGACACTTCTTTATGTGGATTCTCAAAAAATTCCTTGCAGCCATTGTATCTGACACATTCTTATTGAAACTGGCTCACTGAGATTGTATTTGCATATTTGTTGTTTGTATGTAGAATCCTCAAATTTCTGGTAGCCAAACGGAAGTTCAAAGAAACTCTCCGACCATATGATGTGAAGGATGTGATTGAGCAGTATTCAGCTGGACACCTCGACATGCTGGGCAGAATCAAGAGCCTGCAGATGAGGTTTGGTTTAATAAAGGGTTTAACAATCATTCAAATACTATGTTAATTTCTGAGAGTGTTCAATTGTGATATTTAGGTTGAAAGTATGTCCAACTTTACAATACTAACTCCAAGTCTACAAAGATTAGGTATTAAATAGCAATAAAAAAACCAGTTAAACTCCAAACACTGAATTGCCCTTCTCTCTAAAAAAGGGTAGATCAGATTGTTGGCCGTGGTGCTGTTCAGTCTGATAAGAAGGTGAGGACAGAAAAAGGTGAAAAGACTCCTCCGGAGCTCGATCCGATGGATGAGCTGAGCATGATGGGACGAGTAGTTAAGGTGGAGAAGCAGGTAAGCCATGGCCAAATTAAGCATATTTTATACTGAGACACGGAAGAATTAGAGTCAGACTCTTTAAAACAAAAAAAACATGGTATTATTACTATGTAACCCAGCGATTGTCGAACTGGGTGCCACATGGTGGCGCCAAAGGGGGCTTTTCAATTGAAAAAGAATCCATGCATATTTTTATATAACCTCTAGTTGCTCTAGATTGTTGTTTGTATTACAGTAATTACCAGTGGTCTTGTGAAAATTTAGAAGAAATGTCTTTTATTTTTCTTTCCATGTCTTTTTCATTTGTCATTACTTTGAATACTTTTGAATTCGGACCTTTAAATCACACTGCACAGTGCTACATATTCTACCTAGCCATCTCTTTGGATCAGTTCCACAAGGAACTGCCTATAACAATGCCTTTCTCTGGTCTCTCAGGTGCAGTCCATTGAGAACAAGCTGGATTTGCTGTTGAACTTTTATTCGCAGTGCCTAAAAAAGGGCTCCTCCCATTTCACCCTGTCCTCCTTGCTGGAGCCTGACCTCACCTCCGACTACCACAGTCCAACTGACCACCGTGATCTTTTCCCCTCTGCCAACACCCTCAACATTTCCCAGTCAGACAGCGGCAACCTGGACTGACACCAGAAAAAAACAGAAGGACCATGAGCATCCAGCAGCCCCACAGTGACTGCAGCCATAAAAACTCAACCAGGAGCTTAAAATTTCACTTCACCACACCGCAGACCCTGTAAAAGCCCTTCTACTGATTCTTACAGCCTACTGCTCCAGCCATCAGCGCATTCTCACATGGGTTTGCCTACCTCTACACTGAATTTGTGACTTTACCTTTTGTTTCTGCTCAAGTTGATCTAAGGACACTGTCAAGAGTGTGTGCAAATATATATATTTTGGTTACAGTTACATATTTTCTTCTTTTCCTAGTTATCTGTACTACACGTTTGTCCCTCTCTTTTCTAAACCAAACATATACTCCATAATTCTTCACGTCCTTTCTTAATTCCAACATGTAACATCCTTTCCTTACTTCTTTCCTGATTATCAGTATAAGTGGTCACACTCTTCTTAGACAAACACTCACACTACTTTTTTGGTCAAACACTAGCATTCTCATGGCATTTTCACCAGTTTCATTGTATTGTTGGATAAACATTGATACTTGATCCGAAGGAGTTGTGTTAAAATTACTCAACTTGTCCAGTAGATAAAGAAAAGCTTTTTGCAGAGGCACGCCAAAAACCTGGTATCTCTATTTTTCAGTCTTCCGAAAGAGTGGATGGAGCACTGTTACTTGACCACTAAAAACTGTCTCACTTACTCTCTGCTCTCTTTTGTAAAAGGCTAACAACTGTAGATACAAAGAAAAGTGTAAACTTCTGGCATTTGTTTCTTGATGCTGTAATGCCAGTAATAATTCCATTGTTGGTTTTATTTTGCTTTGTTTAATCAGTAGACTTCCAATGGAATTCTATTTGTTCTGAGATCAGGGCTTTCATTTTCAGACTTGTTCTGTTTTTTTGTTTTGTTTTGTTTTGTTTTTGAACTTTGAGCTGATGCAGCGTCGTTTGTGCCACAAGGTGTCACTGAGCCTCTACTGAATGTACTACATACCTTTAACCCTCGCGCTGTCCTGCTAACTCTGTCCTGAGTGTGAAGGACAGACTACAGTATAGTGCATGATGGACTTAAGCTGGACAAAGGGACAAATGGCCGTTTCCACCAAAGCATCATCTCCTTCCTAAACTCCTGATCTGTTTGTTGCATGGCTCTGCACCCTACTCCTTAGGACACGCCCAGGATGGGGAGAATGAGCCAGATGTTGGTGTGCTGTGGTACTCAGGGTTCTGTAATGCATTGTGGTAAACCCGTAGCTTGTTGCGGCTCTTTCTATACTGCACAGATTTTGGGTACAGCTTCCTGTCACTCAGTTGTCTCTCAATAGCCCACTGTGCAAAAAAAGAACAAACAAAAGAATTAGAAATAGAAAATAAATATTCCTTTTTGAAATGGCAGCATTAAAGTGCATGTTAGTGGAAGGCTGGGATGCCTTCAGGAATAATAATAGCATATGGCGGTAAGCTTACCTTTCTTTTTTTAGAGGATTTAGTCATAGAGGCTGTTTATATACCCTGTTCTTGTCCTTTTAGCCTCTTCCCTTCCTGCCTTGCAGCCCATTTTTTTCATCCTGCATGTACGTCAGACCAAATCAAATGGTGCGGCCCTCCTAGAATTTAATGAGAAGCCTACACTCCTCAAAGTGAAGGTGCCAAAAAAGTTTCTTTGGAGTGATCCTCTGAAGAACCATTCAGATAATTATTTTTGTTCCTAATATGTTTGAGTGTAAAGAACCTTTTTAAAGAACTACAACATAATTTAAAGGTTCTAAAGCAATCACAGGCTTTCCAAGAACAGTACACCCAAGCCAAAAACCTTTATTTTTAAGAGTGTAAAGGTGTGTTGTGATCTGTATACTATTTCCACCTGGCAACACTAGTTTTTTAGTATAACTAAAACTTCACTTAGATTTACTAATTCCAGAAAAATGTAATGGCATGAGCCATTAGTGAATCAAATATAAAACTGTCATATATTGTTTTTCCTTGTGAAGCACCTACTGCATTTATTGGTAATCTCACATACTTGCCCCATGCAGAGCTAAAAACAAATTGGACATTTTGAACAGATATGATTGAGAAAAGGTGACCGATTTAAGACTTTAGTCTTTGCATGAGCTCCATATCTGTATCTATGCATGCAATTGGGGGTGGGGGTCCAGCTTATTAAGAAATGCTGCAGCCAGTTTGGGTAAACAACAGCATGGCAGGAGAAGTAGTGGAAACAGCACTCCTCTGCCTTATCTACATAGTTGGAGCACATTGATGTGTTTACGATAAAAAGGTAGACCTAAGCAACTGTTTGGACTACTTATCATGGCATTAATTAATCTTTCTTAATGGACTGAACTGGAGTACACAGAATCCAAAAGGAGTTTTATACATAACCACGTTTGCACCTGCACAGAATGTATGGACAATATATGCTCTTGGTAAAAAGAAATTTATCGTCTTCTCACAACCTACTGTACCAACATTTCACTCTGCTTTACTGATTTATATGTTTATGTTTCTATTTCTTCCCTTTTTTACATACATTCATACATTCTTTTTTACTTCATTTTCTCTTTGGTTCTCTCTTTGGTTCTCCTGTTCATTTTTATCTTCCTCCTCATTCTTTACATATCAATTATGTGTCCATTTAAATTCATTGCTCCACACCAAGGTACTTTTAAACATTTGTGATCATCCATTTATTGCCGTCCGACATGATTGTTATCGGCTAATGTGAGAGATAGTTTGCTCTAAAATATGTATGTTTAATCTGGTATGATTGTACAAAAAATGAATAAATCCAGATTTTGTTTAAGAAACATTGGGGTGTCCACTTTGTGTGATTGAGGACTAATAATCTAACTGGAGAAGGCTAGCTGGACTACAGGCTGCAGTCCACTTTTGGTCTGCCAATCTGAGACATTTTGATCATTTAGAAAATTTGTTTTATTTTTCATACATGTCAAAATGCCAGTCAGGGAATGTGTTTGTGGAATTGTTCAGGCTATAAAACATTTTAGGGTCTACATGTGCAAATCATGCTTAGCTGGGCCACAGTCATGCTGGAATAGGAAAGGTTCTTCTCCACAAAGTTGGAAGCATGGCTTTGTCCAAAATATCTTGGTATGCTGAAGCATTAAAATTGCCATTCAGTGGAAGTAAGGGGCCAAGCCAAAACCCTGAAAAACAGGAGTGTCCCAATACTTTTGACCATATAGTGTACCTCACAGAAAGCTAAAAACTGGAATGTCTATGAATGTGAAACTGGAGACACTGCTTTAGATACAGGACAGAGGGGTAGATGTAGAACATTCGAGGCACAACGATACCCAAGGGAAACTTAAAAAATTCAAAAGTCTGTTGGCTTGTAAATAAAATGGCTTTTGTAAATAAATTTTTGTTGTATATTTTGTCGTTGCCCCCGTTCCTACCACCACTACTGTAAAAGTGCATTCTCTTTACATTTTCACATTAAACCCATCACTTCTCAACGCTTTTAAACTGTGACTAATCAATGGGGGACTTTTCTTTATGAAGCCCGGCCGCTGTGTGGCGCTCTATTTTTCCGTTTTATAAAAAAAACTGTTACGTCACCGCAACAGCCAGGTTCAAAATGGCGCAGAGTCACGTCTCCTCTGTTGTGTAAACAGGGTATCGGATTAACAAAACACCCCAACACACCACTTTCTCAGCACCTACAGGGACTCGTCCTCAACATTGAGAACTCGGGGTTTCGGGACACATCGGGTTCTCAAAGAACTGCCCTGAGATGGAGATATAAGGTGAGGACTAATCTGAAATCAGACACTACAGGTTAGACAGACTAACACGTAGCCCTTTTTCTGTTATCAGATTCACACAGCCAGTCTGTAAACACATATCCGACTGTAGATTACCTGTGTTAACCAGCAAATCATCTGTACAGGAACTGTTATCTACACTAGCTGAGGGCCATTTCAGTCGGTCATTAGAGAGACACACACACAACATTTAAACTTACACATTACAGATCAGGAGGTTTTCATACAGAACAATACCAGGGTCCCCATGTATATTTTCTCAGCTCGATTAAAATGTTACTAAAGTGTAAATTAGGCACCTTCAGGCTAACTAGTGGAGTTAACCTTAAACAATATATGGACAGAAATTTAGGGACACTCCTGTTTTTCAGGTTTATATTTACAGCATGTATCAGAGGCTTTTATTCAAAGCGACCAATTCCATATTAAAGTCTATCTTGAATGTAATGTCATGAAAGTCCCTGGTGATGTAATAGTCAGGCGTCCCAATACTTGTCTATATAGTGTATTATCGGTGAATAATCAGTCTCACTCAGGTAAGCTACCTCACCTTAGTATTACAAACAAACGTGTCACAACTGAGTTACCAGGTCACTCGGTTCACCTTTCACCAGCTTTTATTTTCTTTTTCTTTTCTGCCGTAAATGGTTCAGCAGCAAATTTCGAATATGAAACTAGCTTTGTCATGTTAGTAAGGTTTCATGATGTTTGTTTTGCTCTCTGTTCACTGACTGGTTTACAGTTTGTTGATGTGTGATGCAGACCTGCGCATTATGCTGAACCTCCTTTTTTCACCACCCTATTCTCCAGGCTGTGTTCGTATTTGCCTCGGTTGGGAAACTGCCTCTGTGAAGCTATGAAGTGTTTATAAGCAGAAGTGGTGGAGTGTGCACACGTGTAATCCCGCAGGATGGAGAGTGACTGCAGGATCCCGATGGCCTGTTTAAGACCCAGAGTTCTAGCCCTGCACGCGCTCTTCTGGGGCCTGGTGTCGCTCAGGTTAGTCCACAAGATTGAAAAAATAGATTGAGATCTTAGGCTGATAAGTCAGAACCTCCCTTTCGGAAATTTCTCTCTAAGGCCAGACCTGAGACGGATATTCCTTGAATTTATGAGGTGTGATGATTATCTATGACTTTTCACCTTCTTTAATGTACTTTCAGAGTGTTTGGAGCTGCACTTCTTAGTGAAGAGAAAACCACAGGTACACACAAATGTTCTCATGGTACCAAAGTATCCTATCAAGAACACATTGTAGATACAAAAGCTGAATTATAAATAAAATTGTCTTGTTAAAAATAATGTTTCTTAATTGCAGTAACAAAGGCTGTGACTGTGCCATGTTGGCAAGTGGAGGAGTTTGTAGTTGCCACAGAGTGCACACTGTGTACTGCTTTTCAAGCGGTAAGTTATCGTGTATCGTGAAAATCCGCGATGGACTGATCCACGTTAAAGTGGGGGGGGTTATAATATATATATATATATATATATAATATGTGTGTGTGTATGTATGTATGTATACAGTAAACCCCTGCAGTCATCACACGCGGGAGCTTTTGGAATGTGACCCTTGTGATAAGCGGAGGTTTACTGCATATATTTGTGTGTGTGTGTGTGTGTGTTTAGGGTGTATGTAATATTCCTACTAGGGCTTTAACGACTCCAGATTTTTTCAAGTCAACTAGTCGGTCAGCAAATTCGAAGTTGAGTCGACTAATCGTTTGATGACGACATCACACACGCAGCGGAGGAACACAGGCGTCCAACACTGAGCAACTTTTATTAAAAGTTCTCTGTAATGTTAACAGTCAACATGACAATTAAACAAAACAAAGACTAATACCTTAAATTTTCTGGTAAATTTAAGTGTACAACTGCGAGTGGGAACAGTTTAAGCCGCAGCAGGATGACACCCTGCAGTGCTAGCGTTAGCCATGTTAGCTAGTGGTGCGTTTCAGATGCGGTGCAGAACGCCGGTACTGTTACTGTACTTTAACACCGACTTGCAGATTGTGCAGGTCACCGTGCTGTTTGTGTGTCTAGAGTGAAGAATCTCCACACATGTGATGTGTGTCTGTCTTTGCTGCTTGTCTCGGGTCTTGTTGTGGTCTCGTGTTTAGATTCCCCTCGCTCCAACAGTACCGCCCCTTTTATGAAGGGACTATAATAATTGGTTAAACCAAGGAACGCGTGTCAACGTAAGCCAATCAGAGGTAGAGATTGCATTCTGTACACAAGCGAGGGCAGAGAGAGAGGGAAAAAAAAACACACTAGTTGACTTCTCTCAGGGAGTGTTGACTCGTGCCTTTTGTGTTAATGCCCTAATTCCTACTGTTGTTTGTATGTATTGATCCAGTATTAGTCCAGTATTTTTGCTTTTATAAGTATACTTGGTTTTAAATGTTATTTTGGCTTACGTGAAATCCTCCCTCATGATCCTTTTAGAAGACGTTGGGGGTCTGCAGCCAGACAGGATATGTGGAGAAGATTAACTGTACAAAGTCCAACAAAGATGAGTACAAGAGGTGAGTTCCACCTTTCGGGCTTGCTCCTTCTGATCGTTTTTTCTGTGAATCAGTTGTTGTGTCTTTTTTTTTTTAAATCAAATCTTATGTTCCAGTCCAAGTATAAACATTTTATTCTCTCTCTTTGTTCATGGTAGCTGCCGCTCTGCTGCGATGGAGGAGCACCTTTTTTGGAAATTCGAAGGGGCCATGTTAGGGCTCACTGTTTTCTTTGCCCTACTAGTGGTGGCCCGGCAACGGTCTTTAGACCGCCAAGCCTCAGAAAAGGTTCGCAGGCAGATAGAATCGATTTAGTACTCAGAACTTAATTAAGAACTATGGCACAAATCTGATTGGAAGATCCACTGAAGTTACACCAAGGTTTGCTTTTTTCAGTGTTATAGCACAGCTGTAGTGACCAGTTCACTCCCGGTTTACTGGTTCAGCATGGGTTGTGATCACTGGACACTCATGCACAAAACTCACCTGGCCAATGGATATAATGTGCTTCTGCATCAAGACATTAATTATGAATGAACAATTGCTGCTTCCTTGCAAAACTGACCTATTCCCCAGGTTACTCTTGCCGTGCTACAGTGATCTTCAACTGTGAATTTCAAGGATTTGAACAGGGGAGTCAGCATCTAAATGAAACAGAATCAAACACGAACATCAGGTTGCCTTGACCTGGAATTGTGGAAAGTTCCTGTAGATATAGTATATGGCTTAAGATACATGTTCTCACTAACACTGTGCTTACTTTATGTAATGGGAGTATTTGAGTTTGTTTCAAATTACCACACACTGTTTTAGGAGAATAAGAACAATTTGTCTTGGAATTGTCTGATATTTGGATATTTTTAATCATAAAATTCTGGTATTGCATTTTTAAAATGTTTCATAATTGTACTAGACTGAATGTCTAATTATGAACACCAAGAATGCATACAGGGTAAAACTCAAGAAGATATACATTTATACACAATCCCAGATTAAGCCTGAGGAAAATTTGCTGACATTCTGTTAGACATAGTCAGAATTGCATATGAAATGTATGATCCCACAACACAATTTATTTTCAAAAGACTAATTTATTTCAGTTATAACATAAGAAAGACCCAGTGAACCCCTAGACAATATTCTGTCTTGTACCATCTATTTTGGAAGAACTGTCAGTTATGTTGTGCATGGTTTCCAGTGTGCGTCTCTTGTTTTATGTGCTTGACATTTTACTTGTACAGATATATACTGACAACATGCCAGACACTGCACTAATTGCTGCGACTTTTCTTCATCTAAAACTCTCCTGTTTTTATTCTGTCTGTTGAAAATGTTGTATGGCTGCATTATACTGGTTAACATGCCCACACTTTCAAATCGCTGAGTGGTAGAAATGTATGACAACATATTACCTTGTCTTTTTTTTATTTTGTCACAAGCCAGGCTTCAGCCTGTGCCTCCAGGTATACAGCTGTTGGATTTTATTTTTCTACACGATGTCCCTCTGGGCATGTGTGACCTGGCAGTCTAAAGCAAGTTCTTTTTCGTTGAAGCACAGGAGTATGACTAAAGAAAAAGGCTGCATGCTCTTGGCTAGGATTTTCTCCTCGGCCAGTTTTACTGGTCTACCTAAACTGTAGATAATGTATTTTGTATGAAAGAGGTGATAGGTTTTCCATTCTCTATTTAAAGGGGGAACTGAGGAATAAATTAAATGCAAAGAGCCCTTGCTGTGTCATTTGTTTCATATACTCGAAATACATCGCAAAACATAGTCTTGCACTTTCCCACAGCAGAACTGTAACCTGAGCTCAAAAACTTTTTAAGAAAAAATGAGTGCACTTTGATGCTTTAGGGCAGGAGCAGATTTGGCCGTGCTGAGTTTGTCTTGGAGCAGAGCAATACTTTTCAATGTTGCACTGTGGAGAGAAAATGGCATGAGAGTAAAATCACTTTGTTCCTGCATTTCTGCAGTTAGTAAAGTGAGGGACAACTACACAGACATTAGGCCATTTGAATGGTAATTTTACAATCTTTGGCAAATCCAAAAATACTCTTTATACAAGAAGCATCTCACTTATGCTTTACACACTAATCCACGAGGTGTTTCATAGTTGTACATTGTAGTGATGGTTTCCAAGTAACTTTGGACCATGTGGCCTCCTAGCCTACATTAAACACGATTAAAGCGTGAACAAGGTGTCTGTTATTACCAGAAGTGTTATTCTCCTTCTCTTCAGGCGCCTGCACACGCCTGGAAGACGGCTGAACCTCCGTAATGTACTCGGGCCATTTGTCTGAATGTTTCCATAATAGGATCTTGTCTGTGAAGATAACACAGCTTTATTACTAGGTTCAGTAATTTAACGGGAGACCCGAGGACAAGAACTAGACCTGCTGTATTAAAATCCTTAGTAAATGTGTCAGTACCACACTATATAATGTAGGGCACCATATTATAACGTGCTTTGTTTTTCAGTATCATGATCATTGAGAACTCATGATCAGACTAGTCTATTTCTCCATGTGAAACCTCCAGTTTTCTTTAAGTTTCACTCACCAGCTCTGTTTTGGTGTTTTTGATAGAGTCCATCGGATCCAAAGGCTGGGTTTCTGCTGGTCTCGCGCTCACACTGGTCACAAATAAAACCACACAAACCACAACTAACAATAAAGCGATATTTGTCATAATGTTTTCACTGCACGTGTGACAGACAATATTTAAATACCGCTTCAGTTTTGAAAGTGGTCGAATTGTGTTATATTTTCGCTCACGATCAGTTCGTGCTCACAATTGGAGCGCTGAGCCAATCCCAGCGCAAGGGGGGGACACTTCAGGCCAATAATAGCACAGGAGGGCGGGTCTTGACCGAAGACGGGAGCATTACCCACAGCATTTAAGAATGAAAATCTCTGCATGGTAATAATTTGCCTTTGTCGGAGTTGTTTAGCTACTGTTCTGTTTGTGTGTATTATGTAGAATGAAATGTTACCTCTGTCTATTTAATGAGTAGTATTAAACCTGAATTCTGTGGTAAACCTATATCCAACTTGACGTGTAGGATAATCCTCTCTAGCTCAAAGCGGATTTGACTGTTAGGCCTCCTCTTCTGCCTACCCTTAGTGTTTGTGCGTGTGCGTGTGTGTGTGTGTGTGTGTGTGTGTGCCTGTTTGGTCTCCTCTACTGCCCACTCTTAGTGTATGTGTGTGTGTGTGTGTGTGTGTCTGCCTGTTTGGTCTCCTCTACTGCCCACCCTTAGTGTGTGTGTGTGTGCCTGTTTGGTCTGCTCTGTTCCCCATTTGTGTGTGTGTGTGTGTGTGTGTGTGTGTGTTTGTGTGTGTCTGTTGGTCTCCTCTACTGCCCACTCTTAGTGTGTGTGTTTATCCAGTATATGAAGTCATAGAACACTGACCTGTATACACAGGTGTGCGTGTTACGGATGTCTTTACAGTGTTGCTGAACCATCGTTGACCTCTTTGTAAATTACCCAAAACTATCAGCAGCCAAACCTCAGATCATGGGCGTTAATTGTATTCTGATGCTGCCAGTTCATCTGGTGTTTTATTCAAATAAATGTCAGTGCATCACTGATGCAGAGGAAATGGGAGCAAATCCATTGATTGCGTCCACACGGTCTGTACAGGCCTGTTATCTTGTGTTACTGGCGAAAGGTCAGAGTCATCATTTGAGTAAGGTTTTTTTGTGTGTGGTGAGGAAAAGGGCACAGCTTTGATTTACTGGTGAATTTAGTTAGAGCTGTTAGAGCTCCTGAAGTTCGCCACGGAGCCCAGAGCCCTTGATGAGGACATCAGAGAGGAACCTTTTGGACTCATCAGATAAGTAACCACAGGCCTGCAGAAGCTGGATCGGTATTAAATGGTAAACTTTGTTCCTGTTGTGCCCTTTGATCCTGACCTATTCAATTACTGGCTTTTTAGGCTCATGCAGACAGTTCCTTTTAGGACCATGTTGATGGTTTATTTTAGGATCATGTTGAAGGGCACCTTTCGCACAGATGGTACAATGACAGCTTCATTTTTTAACCTTGTTTGACGTTTTAATAAGCGTAATACGAAAAAAATCACATTTAATTAGACATGCACAATCGATGGTGCCTTAAGGACATTTTATTTAACAAAAATAAATATATTTAACCTTAACTATACCTTAATCACACATATGTCACGAACAACACAACAGTTTTCAGTACGTCAACTATATACATTCACCAAGAAGGCGGAGGGGGGTGGGGGGGTGGGGGGGAGTCTCGGCTGCTCGCGCGGTGCCCGATGGGAGTTGAAGTCCTACAGATTCAGTAGCAGCGAAGAAAGAAGGTGTTGCAGGCGGTTCCTCTCATACAGTCACACAGGCGGCCGATGCGGGGTCCGTGTTTCAGAGCACAGCGCTCCCCCACATCACACTGGGGAACAACAGAATCAGTAAAACACCGCGCTTCCTTTTAGCTAATTAAGGATAATTAATTAATCACTCCTCTGCGTTTTACAGAATCAACGCCCAGTTTTGTAATAACATTCATATTGTTTGCCTTCGTCCTCCGCGTTTCTGCGTTGAATCCTTCATTCTTATTTGCGATTTATTACTCATTTTACTTTTTTGCATTTTACTCTTATTTTATTCTTATATTTTGCACTATCTATTCTTGTTTTATTCTTATATTTTGCACAATCTAGGAGCTGGCCAGATTATCATTTCGCTAAATGTCGTCCTGGATAACTATGTATGTGACAAATAAAGCTATTTTATATTAATATGCAGTCATCTGAATGTAAGCACTATAGCATTATTTTCATTATTGGCGTCTATTGATTATTTTTGTATTCAAATATCATCAGTCTGTTTTATTGTAAATGTTCCCAAAACTTTATTGCGACAAAAAACACGTTTGAATTGGAAACTGCACTGATTATGTTTATTTCTGCATAATGAAATCATTAGGACCTGAACAAAGTAATTCGGAGTGGTTTGATGTTAAGTGCTTCATTTCACGGGTCTCACCCATGATGTCCGGGTAATTTAAACTCTCAAAAGCTCCCTCACAGAGATGTCAATAGAAAGCGTCACACGATGTGGTTATGAAGACACGGCGATATATTTACGCAGTAGAACACGTAAGGGAATGAATGCATCATCACGACTGCTGCTCTACGACAGTTCTACAAAAATAAATAAAATAATGAATAATTAAATACAAAATGTTAAGCAAACAAGCCCAGAATTTTGTATCGCAGGAGTCCTTCCGCCAAAAAAGTTGGCCGTTACCGATAGAGCCATGAAACTGTATCAAAGTACATTTTTAGCTCAGCTCTTTAATATTTTCACCAGATTTACCTGAATCTAGTTTCGTTCAGCCAGTCTGTAAAGCTGTTCACAGCCTGTCTTGTTTGTTGATTTGTTTTCTGTTCATTTCTACTCATCTCCGGTTTGTTTAATGTTACTGTGGCCCAAGTTTTATTAGAGACAGCAACAGGTTGCTGAAGCAGACTTGCTGTCACACCTCTCCAGAATCCGAAAAAAACTGACTGCAGTGTGTCATCTTAAAAATGTATGTAATGTGTTTTCTGTCTTGTACTAACGTAGAAAATTACTAACGGTTTCCTGCCTAGGGCAAGGCGTTGCTCAGCAACTGGTGCTCAGCGGAATGATACAGTTATTGTGAAAAAAATCCCCGATTCACAGATGAGTTTGAGCGGTCGGAACTAATTTCCGTGTATTATCACGAATAACTTAATGACTGATCATCTACTGCACTCACTATATACTATTTCATGTTTAACAATAGTTATCATAGCCTAAATGTAAATTTAAAGCCATTTTTGGCAGAGAGGAACACACAGGGTGTTTTCAAACAAAGGAGTACCCAAAAAATGTTTTCAGTTTCATCACTATTAAATTAACATTATGCATTACAGTGTAGATTCACTGCTCATGTTGGACATTAAGTAATGTGCCTATATTTGTATTGCCCTGTTTCCTAATACCACCAGTGTAAAGAAATTTGAGTCTATCCATGGTAGCTATTTGATATCATAACATGCTTTAAAAAGAAGCGAACTACGAATTGCAAATTAAAATTTTGGACAGCAGCTTACACGTCGGCTCGTGTCACTGTAAACATGTATATAGCGAAGATGACAAAGTTGACTGCAACTTTGACTATTGCCACGCAACATGCGTGTAATAACAAAAATAATAATACTTACTCTCGGAATGACACTGGCTTTTTTCTCCAGTGATATCCGATTGTCCTCGTCTCCTTCCAGCAGATCCTCAAGAGCTTCAGCCTGAGAAAAATTGAGAAGTGGTGAAATATAAGTGCTTTTAAAAACTTTCAGAATATGATAGAAATGCTTTTTGAACAAAGTTCCAGTCTTACCAGGTCTCTGGTGACGAGCTGCTCCTCGTGTGCTGACAGGTGGGTGTCCAGAGACCCCTGGCCGTGGCAGAGGACGCTGAGCGCGAGGATGAAGACCCCCAGGTACAGGGATGCTCTGGCGCTGTCCATGGTTCTGGACGCTTTGGCGTTAGGGTCTGTTAGGAAAGTCCGACAGGGGGTGTCAGTGATGTCAGTGGTTGCTTTTCTCCTTATTGCTTCACTGAGCTGCTCGGAAACTTTCTCGATTTATACGACGCGAGTGACGGGCTCGTGTAGTCTTGTGACGTCAACGCCCCCTTCCCAAACTCATTTTTCTCCAGGTGTGAATCTGTCTCTAGGTCAAACGATAACGCCGCGCTGACAGCCCGGATTCAGAAAAAGAGCACATCCAGCGGGTCATCTGTACACGTCAGATTCACTGCACGCAAAAGGAAGCAAATTTCTCATTTCCAATTTTCACTTCAAGCTCATTACTGAAGACCAGGCAGGGCTACAGGCTGCACATCACTGAATGTTATGCCTGAACGGTGAACTAATATTCAGGTTCGTTCAGCGACATCAGAAAAAGGACGAATGTGAAATTTTGAATTTCTATAAATAAAGTAAACACGAAACAACATATTTGCTAGAACCAGTTCAAGCAGAAAGTTGAGAAACCCTCCAGTTGTGCTCTGCATAACTGAAAAATGCTTTTAAATGCTTGTTGGAGAAAGAGAACCAACAAGACACCTTTACAAATACAATATGGGAGTTTTTGGAGGGCCACCACTGTAGAACTACTTGGTTTCCCTGAATGGATACTTCTTTAAGTACCCACTTTAGAAGTTAGATCTGTGAGCACAAAGAACCTATTTAACATTTTTCAGAATCTTTGCATAAAGTTTAAATAAAAATGTCATTGAACTGTAAATCCAAGTTAAGAAACCTCTGGAAACCTTTGTCTTTAAGAGTTCTCCCAAGAAGGCTGAAGACTCCCTTAATGGCACCTCTTGAAGGCTATTCTTTTTGAAAGTGTGGGTAACTGCACAGTAGGCCAGTCTGGATTCCTGGGAAGTGTTTAATAAAAACCTGCTTGTAATGTGCACCCTACATTCCAAGAGCCTGACAAGGTGTTATCAGGTTGAGCAGAACCCAGTCTCCATGGCACCAAGCACTGAAATCCATAAGCAGGCATCAAAACCCTCGCCACCCTTAGTTATTAGGTTCAAACCTCAGGTACGACAGATAGTGTCATATTTTCAGTCGGCCCCTTTCTGTCTTGTCATGCTATATACCCCATGTATACAACAGTTTTAATTATATTCATTAAGTTAGCCTTTGTTATTTTTGCTGTTTGGAGATGCATACCTTGGTTTTTAGAAGTGAGCAAAAGGAACAGCTATCAAGATCAGGGATATGGCTGCCTTATGAACTTGTCTTGTCGCAGTAAAAAACAAATTCACAGCATAGCTCTGCAGCATAAATACTGATGTATAATGTCTGATTTTTTTTGCATTTTGCTTTGTCTTGTTGGATTCTTTGCTGATTACTAAAAATCAGTAATATGCATTCAAGCATTTCCTTTTAGCTGCTATAATTCTCTTACATTTACGGAATTTAGCAGACGTTTTTAATCTAAAGCGACTTCCATTCTCTAACTACAGGGCACAGTCCCCCTGGAGCAACTTGGGGTTAAGGGTCTTGCTCAGGAACCCAGTGGTGATATACTGAAGGTAGGATTTGAATCCATGACCTCTTGGTCCAGAGGCAAGTATCCTACCCACTAGACCACCGCCCTGATTTTGACTGCTATAATTCTCTTTATGGTGTAAAGGCCAGCACTGCACATTTCTCACTGTGACTGCTTCCAATACTACCACCACCACCACTACCTCAACTGAAACTAATACTATTACTACCACCACTACCACTAATCCTACTACCACCACCACTTCCACTAATACTATTTCTACCACCACCAGTGTTGTGCATGAACGCATTCAATGAACGGAGTTCATTTAACACGTTCCTATTTTTCGTGAACGCTGAACTGAACGAGTCGTTTTAAAATTATGAATGTAACCGTGAGTGACGTTCACTCTCACGAGACTGAACGCAGTTCACATTTTATGTTCACAGGCTATAGTGATGGGAAGTTCATGGTACGGCTCCCAAAGAAGAGCCGGTTCTTTCGGCTCCCAAACGGCTCTTAGTTTATTATCATCTGTAGCCTCATATTTTAGCCTAACTTGGCAAATATGAACGCTTTGTGTGCTGATAAACCCTTTTGCATTTAGTATTTTTATGAGAAGCCTTGTAATTAGTACCACTACTACTCATACAATTACTACTACTTATACTACCACCACTTGTACTGCTACTACCACTACTATCACTACTAATTCTACTACTGCTGCTACTACTACTGTTACAACTACTAATACTATTAATGCTTTTACTATGACCACCACTACTATCACTACTACTGTTACTCACACTACTACTTCTCTTACTGCTACAGCTGCTATTACTATCACTTCTAATACTACTTCCACTACTGTTACTAATATTACTACCCCAGTCAATACTACTAACACACAAACTATTATTCCAAATACTAATTATAATACTATTTCTACAACTACTACTACCACCACTAATTCTATTACTACTACTACCACAACTACACCGTCTACAATTTGTACTACCACCACCACTGCTATTAGTAGTAATACTACTACTACAATTAAAACTACTGCTACTACCACTACTCATGCATTTTTCACTACCTCTAATTTTAATACTATGATGACTAACACCACCACCACTACTACTACCACTACTATCACTACTACCACTAATAATAATACTTTTACCGCCACCACAACTACTAATACTTTTACTACTGCTACTATTACTACCACTACTACCTTTGACTATTTCGTTTAACTGTTGACATTATCACTTCTGATGTCAGCAGTTTATATATTCACTAAGTTGGTGTGTACCTTCAAGTAAAAGGATCATCTGACTTTATATTCTTTTAACTAGACTGTATTCTTGTGGAATGACTAACTCTGAACAGATGGTGACAGTTACTGTAGAATGTCTGCTTCTCAACCTGTCTCATTACACTGTCATTCCTTCAACGTGTCACATAATTAAAGCACATGTCAAGCATTGCTTCAGGCTTCAAGACAACACTCTTTTCACACTGTAACACCCATGGGTGTGAAAACACAGGAAGGATGGGCATGTAATGAGCACTTGCTTGAAAGTGACAGAAAGGTCTCAAATAATCCATATTTAAGATGAGGGCCACCTCATCCATGACCAGGGATCCAAAGGAGGTCTTGCTCTCTCTGGGAGGGTAGGATGGCCCTTCCTTTCACCCATCACTCAGCTTGGTTAATGCCAGCAGGAGCGGTTGCCAGCTGGTGCTACAGGATTGACAGGTAGTGTTCTCCTTCAAGCATGTTCAGCGGTCCAAGGGTGGCTTCACATAACTCAGAGGAACCACATGCTGGTAATATGGTGCAATTGGAAAGTCCTACCTAGTGGTTGGAACGGGAGATGAGTAAACTGGGCAGAAATTCAAGGAAAAAAAGAGGACCTTAAGATTACCATCCTCTTACATATTTTAAATAATTCACATATTTGTAATAGTAGCCTTGATGGGATCACAAATGTTGCTATTGAAAGGTTTGTATCCAAAGAAAATCCCAAGGAAACCCTCGACCAATAATGATCTTTGTACAAAAAGAAAATGATTGTGTGTGGGGAAAAAAAACTCTTTTACACAAAACATAGTATAATAGTAGTTCGTAAACTGTAAGTTGGGAACCTTGAAAAACAATGCAATAAAATCACAAGAAATGCTCAGTTTTCTGTCTGAACATTTTCATAAATGTCTAACTCTTACCTGCCTCATTTCATCCAAGCTGTTTAAAAAAACAGTTTGCATACTGTCGTTTAAAAAAAAAAAACAGTTTGCATACTGTCGTTTAAAAAAAAAAACAGTTTGCATACTGTCGTTACAGCTTCTACTGATCCAGCTGCAAAAAGAGCTTATATTCACTTATAAGAGCTGACCTCCGAAAAGAGGGGAATGAGCATACATCTAGCAGTCACACATTCAACACGTGTTGGTGAGTATTTGTTTGTGAGGAATGCTCCTTTATTATTCAGTGCTTCAGGGACTGCTGCGGCTCTGCATCTCCACACTGTCAGGCCATTAATCAGCTCCTCACCTGGCCACCCCAGTAACCTTGTAGAATGCCAAAGACCAAACCAAGTTCTATTAAATATGTATGGACCAAAGTGGACCATAATACAACCTTATGAAGGAACTGGCTCTAAAAGCAATGTTTCTACATCAGTCAGAGTCATGAAAGATCATGTAAGCTTGTCCAGGTGGGCACTGTATGAATCTCTGCAAGCCACCCAATTATTCATTTATTCATTTTCCGTGCTATTTAAACTAAGAACCCAAGCATAGACAGAAGCCCTTGATTTGCATGTATGAGTCAGGTTGCTTAATGACATGGTGGACAACATGTTGTAACAAATTGAACACGCATTACATCTGCATTCATATTTGTTGGCTGTGTGCAGAGACGCCTGAACCATGAGAGCAAACTGAGCAACTGTACCACAAGCTTTATCAAGTATAAGGAAATATACACCTAATGAGGGTTGCATTACAATCGGTACATTCATTTATTTGGCAGACTCTTTTATCCAAAGCATCTTACTTTTGTCCAGTGCAAACTGGAGAAACACTCAAGTTTCAGAATAGTGTGAGAAGTGCTAAAATCTTTATGTGGTGAGTAGCGCAATAAGGTAAATCAGGAAAGCGGATGCTCTCTGAATAGATGAGTCTTCCAGAGTTTTTTTTGGCAGCTCATTCCACCAGCGGGGAACCACGAATGAGAACAGGTTGGACTGGGATTGCCTTGTGCGTAGGGATGGCAGAGCCAGATGAAGTTCCTTGGAGCAGTGGAGGGAGCGAGTGAGAACATAGGCCTGAATGATAGGATTAAGATAGCTGGGTGCCGACCCAGATGTCGCTTTGTAAGCAAGAGTTAGTGATTTAATTCAGGCAGCCATGGATAGCCAATGTAGATCAATTAGCACTGTACTGCCATGCAAACTTTTGGGTTGGCTGAAGATCAGCCAAGCTGCTGCTTTCTGAACTGACCGAAAGGATCTTATCGTACAAACTGGAAGACTCACTGGGAAGGCATTGCAGTTACCGTGGTGAGAGATAACTATGGGTTGCAGTGTAAGTAAATGGGCAACTCAGTGTTTTATTTTACTTTGCTTCTGCCAGATACAGGTGCCCTAACATGCCATGCTTGAAATAGCTGAAACAGTTGTCAGAAAAGTCAGTGTTACCTCAAAAAGCCTACAATATACCTGATAGCCTTAGCTTTAGCTCATCTACTGCTTTAAACTCCACTGACTCTGAGTTCCTTTGGTTTTTGAATGAACGAGGCAGGCTACACTTGGATTAAAAACAGCTATAAATGTACTCCAGCCATTCTCAAACTGAAAAATAGGTCTCATTGGTCGTCATTCACAACATAAACAGTAACTGAAAAATTAACTTAGCTATGATTTTGTTCTGTATTCCTTCTGAGGGATAACATTTTTCTCTCCTGCCTAATTGACCTTGATCTGCTATAAACGTTTTATGCAGTTAGTTGTGAATGTACACTGCTCATGCTCAAATTTCTATTTTCTTTACAACTTTTGTCTATTTTCATTACGCATTCTATCCCTGCATGCTATCCTCTCCCTCTGAGGGCATGAGAAAGTGGGATGGAGGAATCAACACTGAAATTTGTTTGCGAAATGACATTTTCAAATGAGGATTTCAGTTGATTTCTGGTGTGCATCTAAAAATCCTAATTAACTGGCCTATCACCAAAGCAGTTCCCTAGTGAAAATGCTCTGGTGGAAAGGAGCTTCAAACTGTGCAGGGTGTAGTGTTCATCATTTTGCACGGAGTTGCTAGAAAGTTTTTCCAAAGGTTATTGCATGTCTCTTGAAGAACACACGTTGCTTTGTGTTTGATGATGACTTTGAAGGGTGTTCCAAATGAAAGCATTTAATTAACTGCAGTTCCCTAAGCCCACATACCCTCCTCAGAGTGTATAGGGAACATAACAGCACTGTTTAGGGCCCCTCTAAAATAGAACACAGTTTTGGTTTCTTATTTCCTCCTGCCTTTTAGACTGTGACCTGAAAATCGACTGAATTCTGACATTTTTAAGGACTTATCAACTCTTTAAATGCACTATGGGACTAGTGGTCCACACAAAATCAAGTGGCAATCAAGCACAAAACTACATATATCTATTTTAATCATGTTCAGATAGTAGAACACTACCATGAGCAAAGCATTAGTAAGTCAAATGCTGTATATCTGTATAGTATGTGGTTGTGTGGAAGGCGAGGGCAAACTTTAACGTTCACTGCAAAGAACACAGACTACCTTAACTAACATAAACTTCACAAAAAAACAGGCTTCTGTGTTTTTATTCTGATACGTCACTGATGGAGTGCTAACCTAATCTCTGGAAGAATCTCTGTCTTCTAGCAGCTCTGAATTTTATTTCTAGGCTCACTAGTGGGCCCCCCTCCCGAGTTGGGGTTTGAATCCGGGTCCTGGCCTTGTGTGTGTTTGGAGTTTGCATGTTCTCCTCGTAGTGGCGTGGGTTTTCTCCAAGGTCTCTAGTTTCTCCTACAGTCCAAAGGTGTGATTCTAAATTGACCATAGGTGTGGGTATTGACCATAGGCATGATTCTAAATTGACCACAGGTGTGTGAGTGAATGGTTTGTGTATGTGCGCCTTGCAGTGGGCTGAAGTCCTGCCCAGGGTGAGTCCCTACCTCGCGCCCATTGACCCATGGATAGGCTCTGGGTACCTGCGTCCCTAGTGTAGATTAAATGGTTACAGAAAATGAGTGGGAGTGAGGGCTTACTAGTATAAGGGACCTGTTTTCTTGTGAGCTACAAAGGAGTGACAATGTACGTAACTGCCAAATGCTGTAACTGTAGAATAGAACTGAACTGGTATGTAACCCATCTGTATAGCATGGGTGCTGGAACCATTATAGCGGGGGGGAGATGTCCCCCCACTTTTCAAAATAATTTGTTTTGCAACCCCCCCCCCTTTTTGATACATTTCCTTTGAGGATTCATTAATGTAACCCCCCCCCATTCTCCCAAAATAAAAGCAAGCCATTCATACCAGAAGAATCCTTTTAAAGAGACCACATCTAGTGAGTTTTCTGCTGAGTGAAGCCACATATTTAAGGCCGGTCTGTTCCTCAGAGGAACACAGAAAAGCAAAACACATGAAATATGGTTACACATAAGGTTCACTTACACTGTCACTGGTCACAGACCATAGCCTTTAGCTTTAGGCACATTGCAACAAGAGTCCCAGAATTTCTTGGCCATTCAATCCAGTCTTGGCGGCTGTAAAAATGAGTGATTGCTGACTGCCTGGCGAGAGTAAGTAAAGGTTTAAAAAACACACAGGGGTTCAGGGGGAGTGCTATAATCAAACAATCATTTAAATTATCCCCACATGCACATGGGTCAAATGGTGAGGACCTGCAGCTTTTAGTAACCGAGCACCTTAGATAATCATAACCATATTCCCATGACTGAGACACTTGGTAACTATGGAAGAGACTGCTTGTGAGATGAACTCTGATTACCCCTCAAAAGCTCTCCAAAAAGGTGAAGAACAAGGTTTGCGTTATTCATCACACATTTTACTATTCACCCTACACTTCATAACACAAGGATCATTCAGAATATTCTCACAAAAAAAAATACTTTGAGAATACTCAACATCATTTTATGAACTGGACACAGCAGTCTTTTCTTGTTTATTGAGTTTTATAAAGGATAGCTTAAAGGATTAAAGATTTATTGTTTGCACCAAATTAATAAATGAGCTGAGAATCAATATTTGATTAACTTGCTAGAACAACTCAGTGGAAATAAGAAAATGTAAGTTCAATAAACCTAAATTTGTTTGTTCAGTCAAAGTATTAAGCAAGACATCAATCATACTTATTTTTCTTGCACATCCCAAAAATGTTTTTCTGAGTAAATAGCAGCTATAGCAGTTAGGAATTATATGAATCTTTCATGGTCAAACTACACTAAGTAAACCTTGTGTGTAAACAATGGAAAAATGTGCATTACATTTTAACTAAGAATAATTCTTTTTAAGTGCTTAATTTAATATGAAATGTATAAAATGTAGTAAGACTGTAAAACAAAGCTCTTTTTTCTTTAAAGCGTAGAGTGTCTGTATACATTACTAAATTTCCAAGGTTGTATCACAAAATGTGAAGTGGTTTGCAGTTTTGTACCCTCTGGGATCATGCTGGTGTACTTTTCTCTTGAGCGTTTTTTAATGTTTTGTTTTTTGTTTTTGTTTTTTTACCTATGAGAGTGCTCTTGACCTGGAAACTTTTATTTTCTTCACAAATTAAAGTTTTCTTTGGTCATGCACTGCTGTGAACATCTGTGATCTTATCATTTGTTTGCTGTTAATAAGCTCAACAGTGTTCTTGCTTCTTGCTTCTTAACAATGTCACAACTAAATGCTTTTACCTTATTGAACAAAGCACTTTACATTTCACTTGTAATGTTAAGCTGATGCTCTGAAAATGCAATTTAGGGTATTATGCTGAGTGTACATGAGCTTGCGTTGGAGCAAAAATGTGGACCCTGTTGGGGTCTCTGAGGAGTGGTTTGAGAACCACTGATTTAATGTACTTCCAGTGCATACATCCCCATCTGATTCACACACATGGGCATTTGACTTTGTACTTATAATTATGAATTTATTAAATAATTAATAAATTAACAAAAATCTATGCATTTATTAGCATAAACACCACAAAAGAATAACATGAGTACTTTGACATGAGTTATTGACAAGTACTACTAGGGAGGGGTGACATCACAAAGCATTAAGATTGCCTTTCACTGGACGTAAGGAGTCTAGCTCAAACCCTGAAAAACTGGAGTGTCCAAATACTTTTGTGCATACATTGGAGTTTTGCAGAAAATGTTGGCCTGTTTCTGTTTTTGGATGCTGGCACCTTGAACAGTTAACTGAGGTCTCAAGTACTCATTCACAATTTGCAGTGTTTTGGTGAAGATTTGCATTCAGCCACAGAGGTGAGGTACTGATGTTAGATCTAGATCACAAGTGCCAATCAAATCTCATCCCAAAGGGTCTGGATGGAGCTCCATCACTTCAAAGAACATAGTTCCCCTGCTCCACAGCCTCGTAGGGCTTCATATTCCTTTTTATAGTCAACACTTCTCACCAGGCACAGTGGCCTTGTAACTGCTCCACAACACCCCTCTTTTTTAAATTTCCTGTACAGATTATAACAGTTTGTGTGCGTGCTATTGAACATCTCTGCAAGCAACTAATGCATCTTAAAATGTTTGTGTTCAGTCTTTAGAATAAGGGTCTGGATACTTTTGGACATTTGATGAAAAACGATTTTGCTACAACCAAACACGTTGAACGTGTGTTTGCCTGATAATGAAAGCCCTTCTAAAACCTGTCTGAGAACATTGGTAATAAAGAAAAACATCACACAAACTGACAATGAAGATTCAATGACTTGCTTTTATAATGAGATAACTAGCTTAAGCAACTTTAGAAAGCAGTACCCCCCTGTTTTTCACAGCCTGTCTGAACAGCCCATTTTGCTGCCATTCCTACTCTGTCACAATATTTCATTTGATTCTCACAGTGGTCTCCTAAGACCATGGGTTGACATTTCAGTCTGCATAATGGATCATCCACTGCTGCAGTCATGCACCATTGACGAGTCATTTTACTCTAATTCCCTTTATTCAAAGGCGTAACACTGAAACTCTGCTACTCTTCACATTCACCCTGTAATCAGACAGAAACAGACAAAGAAGGAGAGAGCGCTGATGCTTTATCCTAGTTTGTCCTTTGCTGTGCTTTCAGGTCTCTTTCTTTTTTTAGTATCAAATATAGCATAAATAAATGGATGACCGGAGAACTCTGTCTTATTAAGACACCTCTGTGAATTACTGAGCGGTTTAGATCACTGCTTTCACCCTCTAATCATATCCACATAACACAGCAAGAACAGAACAATACTATAGGAAAGTATTTGAGCCAAGTGTGATGACACTAGGTTTTACTGCGGTGACATCTGACATGACATTACACTGACATTGCTGATTTGCCAGTTTGATCAATATAATAAATATTTGCAATTTTAGAGTCAGTACTTCAGCATGCCAAGACATTTTGGACAACACCATGCTTCCAACTTAGTGGTCACAGTTTGGGGAAGAACCTTTCCTATTCCTGCATGACTGTGCCCCAGAGCACATAGCAAGCTCCATAAAGACACGGCTGGATGCGTTCGATGTGGAACATGACTGGCCCACACAGAGCCCTGACCCTGACCCCATCCAACACCTCTGGGATGAACTGGAACGAAGATTGCAAGCCAGGCCTTCTCGTCTAACATCAGTGCCTGACCTCAAAGATGCTCTACAGAATGAATGGGTACAAATTCCCTGAGAAACTCCAAAACCTTGTGGAGAGCCTTCCAAGGAAAGTGGAAGCAGTTATAGCTGCAAAGGGGGGCAAAGTCTGTGCATTTAAATGTAATATTATATAAGTCCCTGTTGGTGTAATGGTCCATTCTTTTGTTCATTTGGTGTGTTTGTGAGTAAGTGATACGTTCTACTTTCCTTCTCCAAAACACAGATGAATGCATTGCTAAGGATCCAGTAGTGAGCTCTGTTGAGGTCAGGGAAGCACGTCCGCTCCCTTAAAACTAGAACAGAGAGAATGAGGAGGAGCTTCTTCCCACAGGCCATTCAGGCCCTGAACCAGGTGCAGATCCGGACTCTGTAACACATCTGACACATCTGAAATATCTGGGACTATTATTCATATATACTCATGCCCATATTCATATCTTTACTGTATGTGACAAATAAAATCTGAATCTGAATCTGAATCTGAGTAGTGATCTCGAGCTCACTACTGGGCAAACTCCTCAAGCTGATATTAGCTAAGTCCAAAAACAGTGATTTCTCAGATTTCTCTGATATAGCCCACTGAGGAGAAAAAGCACTGGCAAGCTCTCATCAACATTCAGCGTCATTCAATTTGTTCTTTTAACCAATACTTCAGCTCAGAGAGAAAGTTTTGCCACCCGAGGCAACTGTCTAGTTCTCCTACATGGATGTGCCTGGCCCTGCCCTTAACCAGCAGTAACATGTTTTAAAGTGTATCCCCTCTGCCTGGGCATTCACATATAAAAAAAACTTTCTTTTTAATCACAACTCATAGTGTCTGGGAGCTAAAGGATCATGGCCCTGGCTGAAGTAGGCCAATAAACATCCCTTTCAGGCAGACAAGCAGATATCACCTGCCGCCATCAGTGCGCCTTCAGCTACACCGTTTCTGACCTCAGGCTTTGTTTGTTTGTACGTGCACGCCAGCACTGCATTTCTGTATTCCCACTTTGACCTGATGACTTGGGCCTTTCTCCTAAACATGCAGGAGGTGACAGTCATGAATATTCAGTGGTTGCAAGCGAAAGGTGCTGACACATGCACAACAGAATGCTCCTCCTTTTCTCCCTTTCAATTGTTTGATTGTTTTAGTGGCTTGATGGATAAATGCATATTTGTGAAAGAGGAAGCACATTTTAATTCTGTGTGTAATTTTGCTTGTGTGGATTGATCTGCCTTGCGGTCCTTTGTAGATGTAGATGTGAACATGACTTGATTAGTCCTCTTTTTTGTCAGTAAACTATACAATATGGAAGAGTAAGACTAGAAGGAAAATAGATATTTTTTTCAGAGAAAAAAATGGTGTTATTAGGTTAAACTTAGTCATCTTTATTGCGCACAGATGTTGATGTTTGTCTTCTGCATGCATTTGATCTATCATCAGCATTTGTGTTAATTGAAGATTCCTTCTATCTGTTGTGTAGTTCAGAGCTCAAAGGCAGAAAATAGTCATAATGTATTCATCAGGTTGTTTCATCATCTTGTTGCTCACCAAGGAAGATCCCTCTGTGCCCAGTAGATATAAATGACTTTTTTGACATTAACTTGTCTCATGACTTTGTTTTTCTCGTTTGTCTATGGTTTTATTAATGCTTTGTTACTGGTTATGATTCTACTAATATAGTTTCTTCTACTTAATGATTCCATGACAAGGCTTCTGATATGCCATAATGTTTTGTTAGGCAATAACTAGCAGCAAATACTTTCTGCATTAATGGAAATCATGAGCTGTCAGTTAAACTTCAAGATCAAGATGCATTTCTATAAACTGAGGAACGATGATTAGTGTCTTGATTTTAGTCTGTTAATTCACTGTAAATAATCATGACTAATATATTTCAAATGTCCAGTTGTTTCCTGTTTAAGAACCATTTTTATGGCCAAATGTGTGAACATAATTACAAAATATTTATTCAAAATTATTAACAAGACATACAGATGGCTTCATTCGCTCACAAAAATTACATGTCCATTCACGCTCAGATAGGATCCTTTCAAAGGTTTTCCAAAAAAAAGACATGAAAGCATGTGAACATGTAATATTTCAGACATAAAAATGTGCTGCAAAGTGTTATCCACTCAGGAACACTGAGAAAGTGGTATTGAATGGAAGAAGTGCATTGGATTAGGAAAGTGCTGGCGTGTACGTCATGCATTGAGTGAAACTAAAACGCATCTAAAGGACTTCTGCTCAGTGTGTTTTGATTTGTAAAAATACATGTAAATTCACAAAAGACAGAAAAACATGGTTACCTTCAGGGCTGGAATTGACATGAGGGAGTTGGTAACACTTTACTGAATTGTGACACTTGGTGGAATAAGCCTTTATAATAATTATGTTTATGAAGGTTTTTGTCAATTGTCAAGAAAGGTTTATGTGTGTCATGTGCCCTTACAAATACTGGTCTTCTGTGAAGCGTTAATAGGGATTTTTATTTGTCATGTTGTCCAAAATGTGGCCTGTCAGAAGTAGATTCTTAAGATTTGTTTCTGTGTGATCAATGGTCTACAGTGAGAATGTGATGATAATGCACCTGCACAGACACAGAAGCACACACACACATACACTCAAACACACACACTCACACACACACATAGAAACATTGATGGTCCTTCTCTTCTTTCAGCAGTGTATCCCATTTTGGTTGTCTTCTTACAATACGTAACACTGTATACTCTTATTTTATTATTATAAAAGTCCCTTGAAATTACACCAAAACATAATTCACATATAACATTTCTTTTGATGATTACTTTTACATTCATAAAACCTTAATATCCTTTAATTAATTCCCAGGCCTGGGTTAGCAAGGCTTTCTTTTGTCTCCTTTCTTCTTGTAGGACACACTTCCAAAATAAGGAAGCTTTTATTTGGTTAAGCTTGCTCTTTCAGACAGCCCACCCTATTCATTTAGTCCTTGTGAGTCCTCTGTGCTTGTTCTTGTGTGTTTTATGCTTGTGTGGAGGGGCAAGTAGGAAATACTTATAGCTGCTTCTCTGAAGTAAGAAGTGTGTGAGCGTGTGTGCATTCATGCACAAGTCTTTCAGTCCATCTTTCTGTGTGCTTTTCTTTCTGCCTCTCTTTCAGTCTTAATTTGTCAAATCTCTGCGCCTTCATCTAGCCTGCCTGTCCATCTTGGACTCCTGCGAAAAGAAAAGGATACATGGTAAAAAAAAAAAAAAAAACATCAACAAGACATTAGAATGATCAGGAGGAAGATTAGACTAAGTTTTACTTACACAATTCTTAACTATGACACTCACATATGTGCAGTTCACAAGCACTTCTTTCAAAGCGCCTGACTTTCTGTCACTGGATTTTCATTGTCAAGTACAGTGTTGTTTTTAGAAATGCATAGTTTATGCATTGTTTACTTGGAAGCATACTTTTAATTAAGATGGAATTATGCACTGTTTTTGTTGAGCTGTAATTATGCCAAGATGTAAAGCTGACAGTGTCAGTTACATTTGTCCTACTTGATTACCGCTACACTACTTGGACAAAAGTATTAGGACGCCTGACCATCACACCAACAGGGACTTTGATGACATTAAAATACACAGACTTTCAAATACATAGACTTTAATATGGAGCTTGAACTGGGGCCCAGTCATGCTGGAATAGAAAAGGGTCTTCCCCAGACTGTGTCCACAAAGTTGAAAGCATGGCGTCCAAAATGTCTTGGTATGCTGAAGTATTAAGATTGCCCTTCACTGGAAGTAAGAGTCCTAGTCCAAACCCAGAAAAACAGGCGTGTCCCAATACTTTGTGTATGTAGTGTATTTACAATGGTCTTCCCAGCTTGGGCTTTGAACGCCCTCTGTTGGTATCAAATGTGTATTACATGTGTATTTGATAGTTCAGGCATGCTCAGCAAAAAGCAGCCCCACAGAACACTGTTTTTGACTGTACATACTGAGTTAAAAACAGTATGAGGGTTGTAGCATTAGACACAATAGCAAATACATCATATGGTTTGGGTTTGCATAATGAAAACAGCCTTTTAACTCACCTCGTGTGTATGCGTGTGGCAGTGTCCTGTAAGGCGTGGCGTGGGGGCTATAGAAATCTGAGGATCTGATGAGAAGTCAGGACCACCGTGAGCAGTAGGCTGGGATACACTGTCCTAGAGGCCTGGGATGATCAAAGAAGAGCAGCTGTGTCAATATATGTTTCATTACCAGTAAAAGAAAAAACAGTGAGTTACTAAGACACAGAATGGCTGAAACATAGTGTGACCACTGGTAATGTCCTTTCTTAAAAGATATTTTTGGTCTTGCACTCAGTGTTCTGTCATCTATATTTAATAGTTTTCTTGTGGTTTCTTAACACTTCTAGAATCTCACAGTATCATCTCTCAGGAATTCCTTTGGTGAGCAAGTTAAGTGGATCAGGTTAATCAACCAGATTAATCAGATTTCTTTATTAAAATGTCTGTTTTGTAGCTTAGCTTGCACACATAGACTGTGAGCACTGGAGAGTGGAAACATTAGCAGTGTTTACATTCTACACAAAACAGTTTTCTTTGATATAAACCTTTCAATAAGTTCAAATAGAAGTATGCATGGTATGCAAATATTACTTTCTTATGAAAACACAAACAGTTCCTGTGACTGATGTGATTTTTTTAAACAGAGTATGTTTTATATTTAATTTAAAATGGAACTGAAGCTAGTCTTAAACAAAGATGTGCAGCACTGAGTACAAGCATCTCAAGTTCTACTTTCAGAGTAAAGCTTAACCAGCATAATACACATCTAAAATAGGGGCGGGGTATTTTCACACAACGTAATGTTTGCATTATAGACACTGTTTTTAATGCTGGTGACTCACACTGTTCTGCAGGTGTGTTACAAGACAAGCACAATGAGTGCCATTAGGTTTATATGTCCTCAGGCATTACATCTGCTCTGAAACTGTGTAGAAGTGAGTAGAGGCTGTTTACTTCAGAGAGAGGGATTACCTGAGATTTTCTAACTTATGAGTCATTATGAGTAATAGTCCTGGACCTCTCTGCATACTGTCTTGAACACAGAGAGTCAGTGAGCTTAAATTTAGTTTCTAAGAGGTGGCCAGTGGAACACACAGTTTGCATGAAATATAATATCAGCGTGACCCACATACTGTGCTACCTGCATTGTACATGAGTGCTGGGAATTTACCCCGAGGAGTTTCGAGCACTGCTCTACCCGTAGGTATCCTTTTTTCCACCATCAGTGGCCTATCATAAACCAGAGGCATTTGTTTAGTTTCCCACCCTAAATTTGGATGTAAAGCAGATGGGCCCTTTAAGATAGATCTGTAGTCCCACGCTAATAAGAGCCAGGTGTTTACATTTACTTTCAGTACTGAGTCAGCTTGCATCCATGGTCTAACTCACAAGAATAGCAGGACTCAAAGTTTTTAATAGAGGACACATTTTATTGCTGTGATTTAGTATTTTACTGCTCACTACAGGCATGCACATATCCTATTATATTTTGCTGTTGTGGAAAAAAGTCAACATTCTTGAGAATGCTCCAATGCTCTGCAAGTATCAGGAATGCTGAAATTTCACAAGCTCTGTTATTCCATAGTCTGTACACGTTTTCACTTAAACTGTGACTGTTTTGATATAAACACACTAAGTGTGAGTTTCAAGCACAGACCAGATGAATCTGCTCGTTTGGGATTTCATTCATTTTTGAAGTCAGAGGTCTGAAATGATAGAGGTCGGCTGTAAGTGTCTCCAAAGCTTTGTCTGTTTTAACAAAGTTAACTCCACCCACACAGTTCTTTAAAAGCTCCTCTTGATATCCTATTCCTGAGAACACAAGGTCATTATAGAACTATGGGAGAGGCAGTAGAGTCACCCTTTTACAAAGTTTTCACAACTTTGTCAGGCAGAAACTGCACATTCAGCACATTGTTTTCTAACTAGAGACAGAGGAGATAGATCGTGTAAACTGGAGTGGGGTTCCATACCTGATTTTTGCTTATGGTAGGGGATACCGTGTTTCCTGGATCTGTGTCTGGGGTTGTTTCTGTCTCAGTCTCTTCATCTGCTTCTTTTCCGTTGAGAAACTTCTCCAGGTCTTCACTGCTGCCGTTGCCTAGTGCCACAAGTGTAAAGTGAAAAATGCAGAATTCTATAGACTGTTTTACATAATCTATAATAATATAATTCATATTGGGGCTTGCATTGTGCCTTATTAGAGCTATTTTAATGCTTGCTAACATTGCTGCCTGTTAAGGAGCATCATGTTCACTGAAAGATTACTGAATACATACTGAAGAAGGTGTAATCAAATGTGGCATTGTAGTCATATTCTGGCACTGGAGTGGAATCATAGTCATACACCAAATCATCCTGGCCAACTACAAAGACAAAAGAGACAAGATTTAGATGGGACAATTCATATGCTGAGAAAATCAGTGTTGAGTGGAATAATATTCCTGTAATTTGATATGATGTGCTAATCCAGTTGTTTCCAACCCTGGTCCTGAAGGCTGCTCTGCACATTTGTGTGCTTTCTGTGCTCCCAAAACAATCGAAATAATCAACAAGTAATGGGCCTTTGATCAAAGTGTGGTGTGTGTGTGTGTGTGTGTGTGTGTGTGTGTGTGTGTGTGTGAAACAGCAGGGAAAACACTAAAATGCACGTGGTATGCAGACATCCAAGACTGAGGTAAGAATTACATTAATGCATAAGTCCTTGATTTCATTTCTATTGCACAATTCCAGATGCCCAGAAATTTCACAACCTTGATCATTCTGTAGTTCACTCATGCATTCACTTGAACTGTGACTGTTTTTTTTCTGTGACTGGATTTGTGTGAGTTTCAGACTTGGGCCAGATGAATGAGAGGACCCTGATTAATTAGCTTTTTATTTTATCTTTAGGTCGTCAAAAATGATCATACTCTGAACTTTATCTGGTCTTCTATTTTATGTTAACATATTTCAGATATGTCACCCAACAAAGAGGGAAATTGTAGTCGAAAAAAGAATAACTAGTAACTTGAGATCTCTGTACTAGCATTCATTGCACTGCCATTTGTCAGCCATGACAAGACTATATCCTTTCAGCTTATCCAGACATGATAAATGTGGTGCTGTGGAATTACTTGGGGTCATACTGTTGAATGAATGAAGAAGCAACAATGGCAGCTGTCAAGGCATTTCTAACCTATATCCAATTAAACATAGCCATGTTTAAGCCATATCTATAGATAAGATAAAAATGCGTTCTAACAGCAGTTTGTATGTGTCACTATTCATTAAGTAAAGTTTTAAATAATCTCTCTCTCTATCTCTCTTTCTCTCCCTCTCCCTCCCTCTCTCCCTCTCTCCCTCTCTCCCTCTTTCCCTCTTTCCCTCTCTCCCTCTCTC
>JBBPCX010000147.1:14630479-14696220 GCA_037974365.1 Hydrocynus forskahlii | reverse complement strand
TTTAGCATTCAAACAATGCACAATATAAAATAAAATTTGAAATAAAATATTTTACTTGGCCCCACTCATGAATAGCTCATGAAAAGCAAGATTGCTGAAATATTATACAAATATCTTCTCTCATAAAACTAGTGAATTCAAGTGCATTTTAACATTCTGAACGAAGTGCATGAGCAAAGTGCATTCAGAACAAGCGCTTTAAAAAGTGTTGAAAGATATAACAACATTTTCTGTAGGCCTATAACAAAATAGTGTATCAAAACAAAGACTGACATAGCCCGTATATTAACTGGATGTGCTCGATCGGGATCTTTTGATTTTATATGATAAATGAATCCCTACATTGGGAAAGTCTTTGTGGATGCACCCCCTCTATAAATTTTGGCATTCTACGCTTTACAAACGGCTTTCCACGTGTCTTTCTTAGATATATCGAAATGCGCTCAGACGGCAGACATGCTGACACTAATCCAATCTGGTGCATGCTGGCTGCGCTTGTTGATTGCGTCATCACTGTTTCGGTTGCATTAAAAAAAAAAATTCGGAAAGGCATTTTTTACCATTTTCGGCGGCCAAATATTCAGTGCATCTCTAATATATATAGAATTAGAAATCACTGAGAGAAAAAATAAACTCAGTTTGGTATTATCTGTAATCTAACTGTCAAGTAGTTTTCATCAGTCATGAAAAGTTTTTGAGAAAGGAAGCAATCAGTTCTTAGTTTAATAAGTCTTTGACCATCTTCTCACTGGACACGAAACAGGATATGGGAGATCAGTGTATAAATACCGTAAAAAGGAAATGACCCCTAGTGATTCAAACATTCTATAGAGACCTCCAAGGGCCAGATTGTAGTCTTGGGACTTACAGTACTTGGGGACATAGTGGTGAGTTTTTCTTGGTTTTTGGGCTCTGGAGTACTGACCCTGAGAAATCACATTCTCATCCTAGGAAGAAGCTGTATAAATAATCTGTCAGACTTGTCTTTTAGGTTTAGCTCATTCATTTAGCTGTCCTCGCTATCCAAGGCAATCAAATTCAAGCACAGATCTTAAAGGGATGTTAGCGATATGCACACCTGGGTTACAAAACCCATGAGGTTTGCTAAACCATATCTGGATTCAGTCTTCAGTATAACTCTGTTGTTCTGCACTTGTCTGTATGAATATGTAGCTCTCGTTTGACAGTAGTAATACAGAGGAAAATGTTTAGGTAAAATGTTTCTCTTATCACGTTACATGCATGTCCATGTATATATATTTAAGTAATCTGAGCTCCAGAAAATTGAGATTCCAAATATTTTTTTCCTAACTTATTCTTTGCAACTTGAGTTTAATTTGGGGTTCTGGCTGAAATTTTCTCAAATGCAGTGATCTGCCGGTCTTAGTGCACTTAAGGCGGGTCATATATCTAGCAGTATGGCCTGCTGTAAAGACCATGGTATGCATGCTTTACCAGACTTGTCCTTACAACAGATGGACTTTGCATTTCTGTGGATTTTTTTGTGTTCTGTTCTGTCCCATACATTTGGCTCAATGGCAGGTTGCCAAGACCATTAGGACTTCTCTTCAGCCTGACCTAGCTGTTTCATTAAAAACTTCCCTAAAGGAACAAGGCCTGAATAGGAAGTCCTCTATAAATACTAATTCGCTGTGCTGAAAAGTCTTTGTGACAAAGACCAGAGGTTGTTTAGTACAGTGGGTTGCCCTGACAGCCATAAAGACTCGCTTAAAGTTAATTGAGTTAGATCTCACATGCTACTCCAGTGAGTGAAGCGTACTCAGAAGCCCACAGCCTGAGCTAACCACGAATTTCACCGCCAGTCTGCAAGCCATGGGAGAAAAGAGACTGAGAGCTAATACCTGGATCAACACCAATAAACAAAAGAGATCATAAACAGCATAAAGCTAAACGGTATAAGCTGTGAGATGGGTGTCTGGCCAGTCTGTGAGTATGTGCTGTTTATTTAAGACCCGCTCCAGAGGAAGGCAGCCACCTGCTATTAATTTGAGTGTCACTGTACGAGACAGCACTGGGAAGCAGGTCTCAAGCTCTAACCTTCATGCCCTCTGTCCACCAATTCACTAAGGAGCTCCACAAAGTTTAGCTAAGTGTCCCTATCTAAATCACAAGGATTTGCCAAATAAAATAGTAGCTATAACAAGGCCATATTTTACTCTGGGCAAGGTTCACACGGTGCAGGGGTTTTTAGGGTGAAGGTATTCACATGCTCCTATAGAATGATTGCTCCTTTCATGTTCTGCCCCAGCAGGGAGAGTTAATGGAGCATTTCTGTCCTGTGCTTCAGTTACAGTCATGTCTGACCATTGGTGACTCTCTTACCCCCAGCATGTCTCTTGTATGGCTTGCATCCTTCGTTTATTCTCTGTGCGTCATTACCACAAAGTTTTGTGAGGATATGAGAAAAATTCCACAGGCTAAAGGTTCCACATATTGTTTAGCCTCTGGGACGTTAGCCTTCATGCAGAGCAGATACATCAACCTGGAGGGAGCCAAGTGTCGGAACACAATGCAATTTAGATGAAGACAAAAGGATCAGAGCTCTGATAAGCACCATTGAGCTCAAAGGAGAGAGTATGTATAGTATCTTTCTAACAGTTTCCTGCAGATACAGGTCCTTGTTTCTCAAAACAGAACCAAAACAAAGCTCCGGCCAGCTGCAGAGTTTGTGTAATCTAGTCAGCAAAATTACTCACACTTTGCCCAGCTATCTTCTACGCATGTCAAAACAAGTACAAGGGAGTACAGTAATGTGAGATAACTCCCCCCAAATAATAATTTTTGGCAGGGATTTCCTTTATTTTTGCAAGGGATCCTCATGAGGTATGTACTCCAAAGGAAGAGAAGAAATACTGCTGTTATTTATTGTGTGACATTTCTTTTATTAATGCCAAGCTTACCTCGTTTTTTTTTGTGATTAACTAAAAAAATGAGCCAAATCACTCGACTGCTGTTGACTGCCAAGTTTCTTGTCCTATAAGCTTAACACCATGTTAATTCTCTTTGCATTTGATCTAAAAACCATAAATCTTTAACCTGTTTTTGTTGGAATAATGTGGAATGTTAGGGGTGTGAAAGGACTGTAAAGTACTCTCCTTTTCCAAGTTTGAATTAAAGGAATAGTGCTGGATGCCTAAATGAGCACACATTAGCCGGAAACTGTGTCAGGTAATATGGACAAAGTACGAATGGACAAAATACAGCCTTTAAGAGAGCTGTTATTACTGTTGTTGTTTTTTTTTTGCTATGTGAGTTTGTTACAAAGTGGATAAAAATCACATGTGCAGGTCTGTTTGAAATGGCTCAACTGGACACACCTTGAGTCACACGTATGACAATTCAGACATGAAGTTTACACAGTGCAAAACACAAGCTTCCTATGCTTGTCAGCTATTTCAAACTTGTTGCATTGTTGCCTTGTTGCACCCATGCAAAACGGAAGAAACAGACTTCAGACATTACACATGTCTCATCTGATTAACTACATGTAGGATAAAGGGAAACTACCCACTGTCGATTTTCCTCTAAACTGTTCCTTGAAATGATCTCAGCAGCATAGCCTAAGAATACCATTAACCTTGTCAATTTTCGCCCCTGCTGCAGGGTCATTTGAGGCCTCATTTCTCTCACTGGCTTGCAACACACTCACTTAATCTCCACTTAAACACTCAATAACTCATCTCTCTTTTTCTGGGGCCAGCATCCTGTGCAGGAGAATAAAGTGAAACCTACCAGAGCCACAGCTGACACATTCTACAGAAAACAGCTGCGCATCATGATTATGTCGCCCCATGCTTGTTCTAACCCTGTGGGTCATCTCTCATGCTGGAGAAACTGCATTGCACAGTCAGATCTAATGCTTTCATATGGGTCTGTCAGGACCCACTGCAGTTTTTGTCTTTCTCCCAGGGTATTTCCACATCTACCACACATCCTGAGACTTATAATCTGCTCTGAATGACAGGAAAGAATTACTCATCATGTCAGTTTAACTAACACATGTATGTCTTTGTTGTGCTGTTTTCTAAAGTTTAAGCCACTTCAGAAGAACAACAAGGGTGAGCTAAGGGAAAGAAATCGTGGAACAAGTTCCTTTTTCTTCTATTTCCTCACTGATTCTTGTGTTTAGGTGGGATGCTGTTTCTCTTCTGATTTTACTTCTGCATGCTGAGGTCATACTTTACACATTTAGAACTTTTCTGTCCTCACTGGCCTCAACTGTGCCTGTGATCTGAATTGTTTCAGGACGTTGTTTTGACAAGAAAATTGTCCATAGTCTGTGTGGTCTTGCTGAATAAGCAGGAAAAACTCAAAACCACACGCCCTCATGTCACACACATCGGGAGATGTGTTTTTACCAACACAAATGAATGTTTTGCATTTCATATTCACTATTCCAACTTACTAGACAGCTTTGTCCTAAGCAGAACCATGTGCAAGCATTTTTTCCCACTTTCAACCCTCATCAAATGTACATTTTCTGACGCACCATCAAGACGTGCACTTGTCCCTCACTTAACACCCTCCACATGCACCTTCACTTTGATACAAATTCATTTGTCACAGCACTTATACATATTATCATTGCCATTTCAAGACCAGATTTATTATTATTATTATTATTATTATTATTATTATTATTATTATGTTGTTGTTGTTGTTACTCTTTGAAAACTTTACATTTGAACATTCCGTGATGGATAGACCAGTAGTGCTGTCATTTTATGTCTTTCTCTTCTAGTTATCAATTCACATGTACTACGTTTTGTTAATGACAATATGCAGTATTTTAAAAATAGCCTTTCATGTCCATTGTCATATACAGTCCCATCATGCTTAATTCAAACAAAACTTTGTATCTCCATTTCTGTCTCTATTTCTGGTAGTTCATTGTATTAAAATTTTACAGTGCGTGAACAAAAGTCCAAAATAATATAGGGGAAAAAGCTTGCTCAACTTTCATTCACAAGGTTTTTTTCCTTCCCCTGTTACGTTACCATTTTGGAGATCCAAGATTGTGACTAGACAACAATAGTATGCAGAGTGATCGAACTAAACCATCTCTGCATTTCCTCTTTCTCCTTATCTCTGTCAAATGTTACTCATACACTCACACAAACACACTTTCACGCTTTCTTTTGCACTCACCGCAGCTGTGTGGAAGTAGCAGTAGAGATCCTGCCAGGCAAACCACTATCAGGCAGTGATGAGGTAACTTGGGCATGTTCTTCGGCAGATTGTGTGTGTGTGTTTGTGTGTGTGTGTGTGCTGCCTCCACGCTGTGCCTCTGAATGCCTGCGCCTTGTGAACGTGTGAGAGGTGGAGGAAACGGCTGAGAGAAGGGGGTGGGAGAAGAAAAAAGGGGGTGGGAACACTCCTTGTTTGCCTGAATGCCTCACTTATCTCCAAAAACTGAAGATGCCCCCTTTATATATAGTCCCATGTTGATTTGCCCAGCCCAGCAAATGAAAGCAGTCTGGATTAGAACTAAATAATCTGATTCCTGCCCAATCTCGTCCATTTAAACAAACTGTTTGGCAGCTGGGATTACAGCTGTTTAAGCTTGTGTGGGCAGCTCCAGTTTTAGGGTTTTTGGATTAAGAGCTGATGAGCTGACCTCAGTTTTGGGCTGAATGTCCAGGAGCCCCGAAAGGAAGGTCAGCAGGGCTATTCTCAGGTCAGCAGACCTCAACTTAATGTAGGCAGCCATCTAGCTGCTGCTTGACAAGTGATGGCAATCAGTGATAAATGTGCATGCCTGCTGCGAACAGAGTGTGGGAAAGTTGGTTTGAAATCACCCAAATCAAAATTCATGAGTAAATATGAAGTGCTGTCAGAAAAACATAGGAAGCATTAAAAACAGAACGTCGTGTCCAGTGATACGTGACTATAAATGCTTGCATCTAGAGACAAACACACTCACATGTTTTAGCCTTAATTCAGAATGTCATATTTTAATGTTTTCTGACAATGTTTTCTGTTATCATAATTTGGATAATAGGTTTAAAGGCTTACTCTAGAATTGTTTCAACATAATCTCTATCTGCCACATCTGTAGTGTACAATTGATTACCACTGGCAATATTTGTGACACATTTCCCTGAACTTCCAAAAAAAATCATAAACCCCGTTGACATGACACACTAATAATAAGAGCCAATCAAACATTTGCTAAAGTTGCTAAAGCTACTGAGTACTAAGTGTTATATGTCAAAATGATTACAAATGAAATCAGTATGTTACAAATGTTGAACTATTTTTGTGTTATTGTCTCCATAAGGCTGCATTTTTGCAGTGTGCCAAGCACCAGATGTTTTTCAGTTTTGCAAAGCAGAATCGGGAGTTTGGAGCTGCCCAACCTCTCTGCTCAGCATGAGGCAGGAGGGGAAGCTAAAGGTATTAAGATGTATTTCAGGAGCAGGACAGGATAGAGAGCATGGGGTGTTTGGAAAGTGGAAATAGGGAAATGCATGAATATTCCTCCCCCAGCCCCACTCTTTCTGAGCTTGCCTTGCAGAGCTGACGGCCTGTTCCTCATCCCTGCTCTGAGTCAGTGGAACTTGGCCCATTTCCCCTCCTCCGTAGCCCCCAGCTGTGTGAACTGGACCGTGGGACTGTGTGGGTGACTGGACAATGACAGAGCACACGTGAGAAAGAGCTTGTGCAATGTAAATCCAAACTAAATCCTATTTTTGACCAACCCATAATGCAGGATAAGCAAAAACACATGTAAAAGGTCATTTTAGTATGTTGTCTGCTTTAAAAAATTATTTTTAACACATTTGCAGAATAAAGAATACAATTCCTCATCTTTTAAAAAGGTTTGCCCAAGATGTGCGTATTCTGTTACATCCCCACCAGAAACAGAAGTGTATTTAAGAAAATCTACTGAAGCAAAGATTTAAAAACAAACATGCCAAAACGGGTTCCTTTAGGTAATGCCATAGACAACCCAATCTGAGGATTTTGTAAAATGTTTAAAGATCCTTCACACAATGTGAAGGTTTTATACCAAATATTTTTCTAGAACCATGTGTCCAAGTCAAGGATTAATTAGTAACCTTTATTAGGAAAAATTATACATTCTGAATGAAACTGCCCCAACAAGAAGACCATTCAAGATGTACATAGGGAAATAAGAAAACATTATGTACAACAAGAATGTGGGATGTAATAGAATATGGACATTTTGGGAATACATATTCAGAAGATGAAGTATCTGATTTTTTAAAGGAAAATACTTTCCACTACATTTAAAAGAACATTTAAGGCCTTTGATATTTAATTGTAGTGTCAATGGTGAACCACCATTGGAATTTTTTAGTCTAGGATTAGTCCTAATCTGGATCTGGGATAACTGCCCTTAATCTTTAAAAGAAACACCATAAATACTTGTATTATAACTACGAATTCAGCACACAGCATGTAACAAATGCTCTCGTTAGACGGGCTCTATAGAGGAAGTCAGCAAGCAGCTTCTTTACAAACACTGAAGCCTAAATCAGATGATAAATGACTGTGATCAGGAAGTTATTTATCTCAGCATTATGGAGCTATTTTTAAAAAAGGTGATAAGTTTAACATTGATATATTAGGCCCGTGCTTATGGGATTGTAGGTGCAGCAGTAGACTAAAACACATCATAAGAGCAAAAAAAAAAACCTTTATAACTTAAAATAAGCATATTTTTACATCAAACTAATGAACTGAAAAATAACATGAAGAAAACTTGTAATGTTTTACAATGTGCTTTTTAAAGATGTATTCTGAATGTACTTTGAATATGATTCTTTTTGCGAGTTGTAATAGAATACATCACTGAATACATTTAGCACACTGTATTCAGTATATAATCCATCAATACCTTTTTCAGATTATTCCAAGTTAATATTCTTGGCTGCAAGATTTTGGTTGTTGTTTCTAGGTTTTGTTTAATCTTTTTCTTTTTGTGCTTATTGTGCAATATAAAGTCCCTTACTATGCCCTTGACTCCAGTTGAGACACGCCCTTGACTGCTGAAATCTGAGATGCCTCTAGACAGTACGTGAGAGAAACCCTACACCAGCCGCAGAGGGTGGCCGCCAGCCACAGGGGTCACTAAGAGGAAAATAGGCATGCCAGCAGCACCCCTCGTGGCACTGCCAAATCAAACAAATCCACATGATTCCACTGTAGCTGAGTGTCTGAGCTTTTGTAGGAAGTGTGTGAGGGTTTGTTCTTGTGTACACAAGGTCTCTAATACATTTATTTACCATTACCCACTCTTACCTTCATCTTAGCCTGTATGGTCTTTGCATGGAATGCTCCTCAGCCCCAGGGGTCTGAGGTGATTCTGTGTTGTTTTGACTTGCAGGTGGGTGAGGCTTGGCAGAGTTCACTGCAGTGCTTCTTGCTCAGGTTTATGGACTCCAAGAGCTTCCTCTAAAACACTATTTAAGACCGCATGTTCCGCCTATTACAAGCAGACTATTACCTACTAACCCCTTGTCTGGGAACAGTTTGTGTACCTTTATTGCAAACTTTATTTTGAGTCAAGAGGAATATAACAGTCATTCATTAATTCTCAATAGCACTCCGATTGTTACATTTGTAGTGCTTTCAGCTGCATTTGAGTGTCAGCAATGCCAAACTTGACTCACTAAGGTAAATGAAATGGAATAAGCACATTTGTCACCCACTCGGCTGGAATTCTGACAGGCAGATACGGAGTACACATTCAGGGCAGGGACAGCAAGAGGCAATTAGACATACAAGCCTGGCAGGCAGATTCACACACATTCAGGTCACTTGAATAAGGTATATGTGACTCTTCTGATTTATCACTGCTTCAACCACTGGCTTTTCCAACCTGTGGTTGTGGAGGCTTTGGTCACATCAGAGGACTCTCATTGTTCCACATTTCTTAGATTAGTTTTTATGTGTTTTGTTTGAGATGCCTCTATTCTCGTCCAGTCTCTGGTCATCTCCAAACTGGACTACTACAACTCTCTACTGGCTGGACTTCCACAGAAGGTAACTAAACCACTTCAGCTGATTCAGAATGCAGCCGCAAGGTTAGTCTTCAACGTTCCTAAGTTCACTCACACCACACCCTTATTAAGGAACCTTCACTGGCTCCCTGTAGCTGCTCGCATTAAGTTCAAGTCCCTAACACTCGCCTTCAAAGCCATGAATGGACTTGCACCACCATACATAACAGCATTGATCAAGCAACATGTCTCTTCTCGTCCTCTCAGGGCTTCAAGCACGGCTTGTCTTGAGCCTCCACTGCTCAGAAGAAGAAGGAGACATGCGTCAAGACACTTCTCAGTCGCAGCCCTTCCTAAAAAATCCCTTCCTAACTCTTACTACTAACTCTTGACTTTCTTTGACAGGTGTTGTTTGACAGGTGTTGTTTAGGTGTACCGAGCGTGCAGTATCTTGGTTAAATTGTGGGTGATTGACTGGATAAGAGCATCAGCTAAATGCCATAAATGTAAATGTTTGGGTTTTTCTTTTGTTTTTATGTGTGCTTATTTTGCATTTTAACATGATTCTCATGAGCTTTTGTATAATTCACTTTATGACTTACACAATAAACAATCAAAAGACTTGCCATTGAAGTCATTCATGCAAAAGTGAATGGTTTCCTAGTTTTCTAAATTCAAAGCTATTCTATCCAGGCATGTATCCCACATGCTGACTCCATCAACAAACCATTGAGACATAGGGGGAGGTAAATGGTGCGCTGGGAGTACTGCCATGGGAATATTTGTAAGTTGAGTGGGGTTCAAAATGTTACTACTTAATATCTATCAATTCTGAAGTGTTGATATGAGTCCTTTAGGAGCATCTCTAGTGTTTCAAATGAAAATGGAAGGATACTTAAATATTTCACTAGTTTATGCAGACACAACAGCTAGAATATTATAGCTTCTAATGCACCATCTACTAGCAACGTCTCCATAATGTTTGCATCATGTTTGCTTCTGCTTTTGTATTTGCTTCAAACCGTTTTCCTTTAAATGTATAATTTTCTGGTCTGAAATGACATTTTTGACTTCTGAAAATAGGACACAGCCATAAATTAACCCTTTAACTACTATAGATCTGTATGTCGGCCTATATTTCTGTCATTACATACATATTAGTTTCATAGTAGTTACTGGGTAATTCCCAGTAATTATTGAATAATAAGTCTAATGTTTAAGGGGTAATCACAGCCGTAATAAAACAGCAAGCAACTTCTCATCAACCCCCACATTAAGTTAAGGCAGTATCTACTGAGAGTAGAGCAAAACCCACTCTCAGTAAGCCCTGGGGGGAGAGTGGGGATAAATCTGCCACAGCCACTGTGAGTCTCTCTCGTACATCAGTGGGAGAGAACATTTGTGAATGTTTACTATTGAACATTTGAAAGGAATCTGGGCTCATGTCCAGAAGCTGTTTTCCATGTGTATTGTATACTGTAAGTACAGATCTGTTATGGTTTCCTAGGCATGCATCAATAGCACAGCAAAACTTAATCTCCTCCTTCAAACATATATTACGATATATATTATTTATTTTACTTGCTCAGTTATGTCCCCAGTGTTTATCATTATGTCCCTCCTTTTGGGTGACACTAGATTCAGCATTAGTCTGTTCAGCATTGGTCTTTTCTTGCTCCAGATCAGCTTTGGCGCCACATTTCAGGACCCCCCCCACCAGATCTCAGGTCAATTAAGCCTCTGTGGGATGTGCTGGACAAACTGGTTTGCTCCAAGTAGTCCCCACAATTTACAGGACTCAAAGGATCTGTTGCAAATGTTACGCCGATATCACGGCACAATTTCGAGGTTTTGTCAACAGGTCAGCGCTGTTTGGTAGCACAGGGTGTATTGTTTTAATATTATGGCCAGCTGGTATATGTACAAATGTAAGTATTAATTTAAGCACTTCAGTAGCCTGGAATACGCATTAGATATACATTTCATACATTTTATTCACTCAGTGCACCTGTATGTGATTATTAGCTCATTTGTCTGTGTGTATATACCCTATTGTTTCACTTTAGTTGTTGAGAATTCTTGATGCCTGCGTACAATGTTGAGCCTGTTTCCAGGATAGTTTCCCTAGTGCCTTGTTTCCTTTTTTTTCAAGTTTTCCGGACTCTCTGCTTCATGTTAGTTCTCTGGTTCCTGTTCCTGGTGTACTGGACTCTACTATAGATGTGCCTTGTTTACATCTGTCTGCCTGTTCTTTGACCTTAAACTGTGCATACGACAATGATTCTTGGTTTGCCCCAAATAAAGTGAACTCACATGTGCATCCTGCCTCTGCCCAGTTCTGTACACACGTCCTAACAGATGCTGGCAATTGACTAACAGTGCTCTGGCCCACAGGTGAGAAGAAATAATCCCTCACTCAGAGCAGAGCAGAAGAACCATTTGTGCACTTAGATGCAGTCCAAATGGGTTCTTTGGAGCCATAGTGGAAGGTTCTTTGAAAATCATGCATTTATTTAAGATGTATGATTATGAATAGCCCAAGAGAGCTATATTACTACGGCAAGAAAAATTTAGGAACCAGCTATGCCACTTCTCAGCAGTCTTCTTTGAGAGTGAGTGTTACGTTTTTCTGTCTTAACATCTTAAATGTTAAGATGTAAATCCCATTACATCGATAATTTATTTGCATGGTCAGCTTATTATTATTAACCCTAGACATACCAGAAATTTTGTAACCTTCTGAGTACCAATGGGGTCAGAAATGACTCCACGTATTCTTATAGGTATTCCTTGGCAGAAGTCAGCCAAAACTATTTAAAAACCATGACACTCTGATTACTGTTGGGCACTGTAAGCAAATACCTTCGTAGAAATAGCTAACATGAGCAAAATAAAACCAAATGAAAGCTGACGTCACTGAACACTGACGTCACTAAACACTGTTTCCGGTTACTATACACAACAAGTACGTAAATAAATAAATACAGTTGCACATTAAGATCGAACAAAAATGCATTTTGAATGCTAGTATAGGCTTTATTTGGATTGACAGAAGCATGTAACACAGAGGAAAATTAACTACTTTGGCTTATTCCATTCGTATTTGTTGTGGGGTCACAAATGACTCGGTGCAACAATGGGTGCTTGACAAACTCCAGTAAACAATAAAAGAAGATCTTTGTAAGCATGTTGTGCATAGCAATGAAAGGTGAAAAGTCACAAAATTAGCAAACAATTAAATGCCTGGTACTCGTAGGGCACGATGTGAAAGAGGCGGTGGGGTTGTTTTTGACCCCAGCGGGATGTCTAGGGTTAAAAATGTCCAATCAGAACTAAGGATTCTTAACAAGTTCTTGATGGGATTTGGGGTTTTACATAATGCTGTTGCTCCAACGAGCAAAAAAATTTTTTTGGCTGATATAAGATCATTACACCAATGTAGAAATGAAGGTTAAAATCCATTCATGTCAAGATTTAAATGATTATACATGAACAATGATTCTTCAGTTTGTCTATTCAGCTGAAATGAAACACCCACATATAAAATCTGAAATCACACTAGGAAAGACAACAGCTGGTAGGCAGCATGCCACACATAGCTATTTATTAAAACAGCATTTGCTCATAGCTACGAATAAACGTCAGTCCGAGACGTAGACGTGTTTCTGTTTATGCAGCCATGTGCAGATACCACATGTAATACTGTTATTGGGAGATTTTCTCAAGTGATAAGAATAGCTTTTTTGTGCTCCAGTCTCACAGCCAAGGCAACCACAAGGATTTAACCGACACAGCTGGTAGAAAATAAACCTACTGGCAGGAAATAATGTTGTCTTGGACCACTGAGTACCATAAAAGACAGATATAGTTCTATAGTACTGTAGAAACTTATTAAATAGCATTTAATGGTCTGACCTGCTTAGCACAAGTAGTTCTATATTCTTCATCAAGATCAACTTTGTCATCTGCTCCACATGAAATTTATGTGGACTAGATGACAAATTTGGGTGTATTTTTTCTTTGTCATTTGGCAGTTTTCTGGAGTTGCGTTTTGAAAGACAATATGCTTTTACTGTGCAAAGATTCTCTCTAAAGTGAGTAATTTGGCACTATTTTATCAAAATGTGTTTTCAGTGTAAAGGGAGACACAGTGTAGCAGGGCCCCTGGACTGAGGCCCAGGTTTCTGTACCTGCTAAACTTCTGCCTCCCACCATTCCCCCTTACAGCTCTCTCAGGAAATGAGCTCACTAAGATAAACTGCCCATTAGTGTAGAGTTACATGAAGCATATGCATCGACCATTCACAGTAAACCTAACCTTTTAATGTAATGTCTATTTGGCTTGATGTCCAGGTTAACCTTTAAAATGATTAATTGTAAATATCTTGAAAATGCAGTTGTTTGACAGAGACTTGCCAAAAAAGTATCTAAAATAAAATAGTTAATTGCAGTGTATGAAATGGCCTGCATCATCAGAGCATATTGCTATGTATCCGTTAGACATTTCAATGAGATATGATTCCCACAATTTAGTCAATACTTACACATGGGCTCAGTGAACCCACAAATGGGCAACATCATATCTAACAGTCTGGATGGCTCATGAGGGGAAGTTGGTTGAACCCACAGAGAGAACTTCAACTTTAATGGTGCGTGCATTTGTATACACTTACATACACACACACACACACACATATTGTGTCTATATTATACGTCTGTATACAATACTGTATTGTTATAGTCTCCCTGCTGTGTCCCCCTTAGTATTTTTATAGTTACATTCTATTTTTTAAGGTATAACGCATTCAAACATACATTTATACATATATAGGTTTCATTTTAAGTCAGTCCCCCTTTTTTTACCCTCATGTTTGTCTGTGTTGAGTGTGTTGTTTTGTATGTTGCACCTATGGTCCAGGAGGACGATATTTCGTCTCACTGACCACTATATGTATATGGCTGGGATGACAATAAATCTCTACTTGACTTGACTTGAACTACTTCTCCTGCTGGTGCTTGTGTGGGGCACACAATTAAACAATATGGCAAGTAAGAGGGTGTGAGCCTAAGCAATGAAATGTTAAAAATCATGTGCCTTATGTGGTTATATTAAGTTAACCGTGTTTTGTACTTTAGACCATACCAGTTCAGCAAAGTGATTATGTCATACATATGAACTGTAATACACATAGAAGCAATGCCACATATTGTTAGAGGGCGCTGGAGACATTCCTGTTGTCCCCACAAGAGCTGTTATGAAGGGCCATCAGTGTGCTTAATGGCAGTGAACAAGTCCGTGTCCCTTTGCTAATTATAAATCAATCACAGACTGCAGTAAGAATGACCATCCTGAGAATGTTGAGAAAACAGATGGTGGTGTCCTCAGAGACCACTTCTTCCATGACCTGGTCTATACGCTTCCAGAGCGTGGGGCTTCTTCTGATTAAGACAAAAAAAAGCAAAGAGCAAAACAGCATGTTCACTTTTTCCTTTTGACCCTTTTGGGTCACTTGAGCTGTAAGTGGAAGGGATGGATGAGATTTGAAAAAAAAAAAACATTTGAGAACCACTTACCAAATCGTGAACTAGCAATGACGAGTTCTTTTTTTGTTTTCAAGGTAAAGTTCACTCTATTGATTGAGCATGGCCCATCTGCCGTTTATTTCCTCCCCAAATATTTCAGTCAAACTCTTCAGTGTTTCATCATAAAATGGACAGGGAACACCCACATAAAGCAATCTTTTTGTTCAGTGTTGTCTAGTTTCCATGTTGAGGCCTCAAGGCAGCTTCAGTAGATGAATAGAACTTTAGATTTTGTGAATTTTTGAAAGATGATAACATGCTCCAACTTGATTCATCTAAATGCCCTGAGGGCAACTGCAGTAGCCTTTGAACAAAACAAGACTACCACTTTTTGAATCAAATGTTGCTAAATGTGCAGTAGATGTTTCCTCTAGGGGAATGGTGTTTCAGAGAAAGCGCTCAATTCTTCTTACACATTTACATGTCCTACATAAAGCCACCAAGAACTATATTCCACCAAAAGATTCTCTAAAGTCACCTGCTAACAACTGTACTCAACTGTACCTTAACAAGTCATCTTTAACCAGCTTGTAAATTCAAAGTTAAATTAACATCCATTCATCCATGAGTAGGTCTAAAAATTTCTTTATATACAGCACTGTGTAAAGGTTTGCGACACAAAGTTATGCTTTAAAAGCTATTTATGTAGACCATAAGTCTTTATTTGCTTTATTTTTATTAGCTTAAATCAGGTGTGCTAATGATCGATTGAAAGAAATCTATGCAATGGCTTAGTGGCAGTTCTTAACTGTATGGCATACAGTTAAGAACTGCCACTAAGAGGTGTGCTATTTTGCAGCTTCCCCTACTCTCCCTACCTCCGACTCCTTAGGTCAGCCTACCCCCGCTCCCCTCCCCATCTCATCCTTCTGAGAGAGAGACCTTCCCAGGAGGTAGCCTGCATACCTCACAAACAAGAATCAGGCCCCCCACTCCAACAAGGTTAAATCACCCATACAGTGACATGATATAATTGACATGACATGCAAATTAGCGATAGAAAACTGATCACACAATTGTCTGCAGGTGCCCCGTGCCTCCCCCGGCAAGATGCTACTCTGTACCTAAATCCATCACTGCAATGGCTGGAGGTTCAAGAGATTCAAGATTCTTTATTTGTCGCATGCATAGTTCAACACAAGTACAACATGCAGAGGAATGTATCTTGAACCACTCCTTTTATGACTGTAAAAAGTAAAATGAAAATAAAAAGTAAAACAAGTTAAAGGTAAAATATGAAAGCTAAATTAACGTATCTTCAAAGGTTTTTAAGTTGTAAGTGTAGCAACAATCTGGCAGACAATGTGAAATGTGCAAGTGGGATGTTAAAATGCATTGTGCCATATTAGCACAGCAATATAAACAGATTAAGGACCTGTATAGCAGCATAGCAGCATGTACAGGATAGCAGCATGCAATGTCATAATAATACATAATGAAGGCAAATGTGAAATATGACAATGAATATAATATGACACCCTGAGGTGCTGTATCAGTCCCTTAACGTAACGCTATGAGGGGAGGGAGGCGTGTACTGGTTTAGGAGTCGAATGGCCTGAGAACAGAAGCTCCTCTTGAGTCTCTCTGTTTTGGTCTTGATAGTACGTAACCTTTGGCCTGATTGCAGAAGTTGAAACAGTCCGTTACTGGGGTGGGACGAGTCCTTTAGGATCCGAGATGCTCTGGACATACATCTCCTAGTGTAAATGTCCTGCATGGAAGGGAGAGCAGACCTGCAGCAGCATTCTGCCACACGGATCACTTTGTTTGTTATAATTGTAAGGTTATGTTACATTTATTGCCCAGATAAATAGTTTTAAACTGTTTCTTGGGTGCCTAAGACTTTTGCACAGTACCGTGTGTAAGACATATTTTCTTTTGGCTGAAATAACTTGAGCCTATAAGAAAAGCAAGTCATCCTAAAGCTTTACTGAAATGCCGGTTACAGCTGTTGGTTGAAGACTTTGTGGAAGGTGTATCCATACTCTTCATCTGAACTGGACATGGTGAAAGGTCGCATGTATTTCCACTGGGACATTAAAATAATCCATAGCGTGTTTGGTCTGGTAAATCCACTGCGAAGCTAAAGAAAGTCCAAAGCAATTACAAGTAGTTGCCAATAAGCCTGATTTCAAAAGAGTCAAAGTGGGTGTACTTCAAAATAATGATTAAGATCTTTTCATACACTCGACATTTTTAATGAAAGAATGTGCAGAATGAAAATCAAAGCCTTTTTTTGAAAATGTGCACAATTTTGTAAAAATGCCAATAAACACAGGGCCTGTAAGATCTGTGGAGAAACACTGTGTGTGGGACAACTTGATGGTATTGCAGTAAATTTAGTTTGTCCTAAATACACACCTACAGCAGAAATTGTTTTCCTACTACATAACTAGATCATTTTGCCAAGTGTAGTGAATAGAACAATTTGGAGAATCTGTCAGGGCAGCTCAAGCCATAAATAAGGTCATTTCATATACAGAAAGAGAGGACAGAGAGAGAGAGAGAGAGAGAGAGAGAGAGAGAGAGAAAGAGCGAGGGAGAGAGAGAGAGAAGGGAAGGGAAGGGAAGGGAAGAGAGGAGTGAGAGAAAGAGCAGGAGGGACAGTCGGAGGGGAGAGAGTGAGCAAGAAAGAAACAAAGTGAGAGGGAGGAGTGAGAGAAAAATAGGGAGAGAAGTAACGAGAGAGAGAGAAAGAGAGAAAGGTGAGGGAAAAGAGGAATAAGAGCAGTAAGAGAAAGAGCGAGAGGGACAGCCAGAGGGTGAGAGTGAGAAATAGAGAGAGGGAGGAGAAGGAGAGAGTGAGGGTGGGAGGGAGACAGGTAAAGAGAGGCAGGGAGAGAGAGGAGTGAGATCAAGAGCAAGAGGGACATACACAGGGGGAGAGTGGGAGAGAGGGAGAGAAAGGAAAAGGGAAAGAGAGAGAGAGAGAGAGAGAGATGTTGTACTCTCAGCAGTCAGAGAGTCTGAAGTCTGATGCTGCAGTGAATGTTTACTGATGGCCTCAGCTCTGCTCTGTAAAATATAATGTGTTCATTCAGAGTCTGTGGACTCAGAGAAAACAAAGGCATGCATGGGCCAGTTCCACCACAGGAAAGAGGTCTTCCTCCCTGGCTGTGCCATCTGCACGAGGATGAATGAACAGTGCTGGAGTCGTGCCCTGGGCCCACATGCAAGTGAGCTAAAACTGCAGAAAAATTTAAATCATGCAAAAGAATGGATGACAATTTCACAGTGGACGGGTGCCAGTGACAGACAAAAGCCAGCTGCAACTATAAAGATGGATTCTCTGCACTGACAGAAATCAGCCGGCAAGTTTTAAAAGACATTTCTTTAAGAGATCATATGATTATGGCTTTATTTGGAAAGTGTGTCATGTTGTATTATGATCTCACCCAATAAACCATCTACCATCAAGAAACGTTTAATCAATGGAATCATACGCTTACTAACTCTTTAAAGTGTAATTGTCTTGCAAAGGAAATTTACTTAGAGAAGCTCAAACTATTACGTCTTAGTACATCTGTTTACCCTGAGGCAGAGCTGGAAAAAGTCTGCGAGCCACTATACTTTAAGTATATTACTTAGTACTGTTTTATTTGCAATTTACTGGTGTTTTATTGGAAATAAAATATTCTTTACTCCTTACATTCTCACGTAAGCGCTTTCAAGCACAGGACATTTTTTGTCCTCAAAATGTATTTCTCTTTAAGAATAAACTGCCTATGAACATACTAATGCATCTTGGTGTAAGGAGCACCACTCATTAGTCTCCACATCACTCATTAGTCTCCACAACAATTTGTTGAGAATGGCCAAGATGAAGCCAATTTGTTAGTAATTTGTCAGTTAATGCTGAATGCTAAAGTTACTTCAATAAAAAAAAACATTCCATGACTCTTGATTCTATTTATTACAGTGCTGTATCTGCTATATTTGCAGTGCAATATTTGCATATATTGCTATATTTGCGTATTCTTACATATATTTAAATATCTCAATACTATAAATGTCTCAATACATTAAATACAATTTAACTTTCTCTCGAATATATTTTTAAGAACAAAATTTTCTTTGATCTTGAGTGTCTGTTCTAACATGACCACCTGTAACTGCTTTTCGTTTTGAGGTTTCGTTTTGTACACACTTACCCATATCATTCAAGCAGGCCATCCTGGAACCTGGAATCAATTACAGCCATGCTCTGTGATTTTATGGGGTATACACTTATATTCTTGAAAACAGATGCTTTTTTCTGAAATCACTGTGGGCCAATGCAGCAAATCATCATTCCACTGCTTATAATAGTAACACAAACAAATGACTGAGCTGTACTCATCTCTGACTACAAATCTGAAAGGCAAAATTCCTTCTATCATCCAGATTTGCAGTAAATCAACTGGCACCACTGACACCCACTCAGTACCATGCCCAATAAAGTTTAGGGATCTGGAAGGATTTGCCTTTTCTAACTAACGTCACTAAATCTTAAAGAGTGAGAAGAACTGTTTTTGTCTTTGTATCCTTTAAAACAACATCTTTAGCTGAATAATAGTAACAATACAAATATCAAGTTCATGTGCCAGGCAGAAAAGTTCAAAGAATTTAAAAAAAATCTAATTTGGTCTCACTGTTCTGTTTTCATCCCCAAAAAACAGTCTTGGCATATTTTATAGGTTATGTGACATAATACCCTGCGCTCTCAGAACAAATTGATATGTTTAGTCCAAAGTGGGGTCCAAAGTGGTCACAATTTTAATCACCAACTTGGCTATTCTGAATATTGTTCGTTCAGTCATGCAAAATAGGCTACAGCATTTCCCATCACTCCATCTTTAGTCTTTTTGGTGTGTCTTTTGTGTCTTGCTCTCTCAATGCTTCCTCCATTATGAACCTTTTAGGATTCCCCAGGCAGCCTCACCGCTGTTCCCTATTGTCTTCCTGAATGAGAAAACACCAGTGTGTGCCTGCCTTTGTTCTAGCCCCATCAAGACCCTGATGCCCCCACCTCTGCTCCCTCTGGTTTTTCTAGCAGTGGGCCGGCACACTGCCGGAGGACAAAAGGGTGCAGTTAACACTAAGAAGATGTGACAACAGCTCCCTATCAAGGTCAAGGAGAAGCTCCAGGGTTCCAGCACAATGGACCATTACATCCATTTACCCTCTTGATGCTTCATGACAAGCCATAAGTTTCCAGTACTTAGTCACTTGGATGTTCCTGTGACTAAAAAAAACTTGTGACTAGAAGCACCAGGTCTAACATGAGGCCTATAAAAGCTGAAGTCACAGTGCAACCAGTCTGACTTCGCTTCATATTAGTGTCGATGAACTTCCAATGAGTATGATCATTTGATTATCTGTTTAAACAAAAAAAAACTTATAAAGGGGTTCTGTTCTGTCCAGTCCTCTTTTTTTTAAATCACACCAAGATTACCATTTCCACAATACACAAACACAAACTGTGCATAGAAAAGTGTAAACTATCCATCCAAGGATATGTAGCTCCATCTAGTGGGGACTTCCCCAAGAGCTTTGACCAAACGTGCACATGGGTAAATCCAGTTTTAACTGGTTTTAGCCATGTCCTTGTGCTGTCCACCACCTAGTGGTTATTCATTTTATTACACACTGGGGTTTTTCTAAGCACATTTTTCACCACCTGTCAGTGAACTGTCACTTATCTCATCAGTATCCGGTTTTTGGCTTTGTGTTTTGAGATGATTATGTCACTCAGTGGAATAAAAGTCATTTGTGTTTCAATACTGTTTCAAAGTTACTGTATTTATTCATAGATTGTATATTTATATTGGACTGCTGCGGATCTTTTGCACATATAAATCACTTATTTATATTCCAGTATTCTGTTTGTTCTCTACGTAACCACTGATGCAGCATTTGAGCAATTTTGGATGTGAAAAATTACCCTTTATTAACCTAAAACTGCATATTTTTTACTAGTTTAGAGTTTGCATCTAGACCGTGTATATGTGTCTTCTATGTCTTTTGGTACTCTGTAAAATCTGGTCTCACTGTATACATGTCCATAGCTGAGATTTAAAAATTAAGTTTGCACTGACTTTGCTACACCTGTTTTCAAAACCATACATAGTCCAGCTAAATAGGTGATCATGGAGCTACTAATATCACACTGTATATTTGTCGGGTTTAGCCTATATGAGTGGTTTTGTACTTCATTTTGCAGGTTACTGCCAAACATTATTGATCACATGTTTTTGTATAATTTTACTACGAAGATGTGTGTAGCAACAAAAGCTGTGTTACTCAGTCAATGGTCCATGTTTTCCATCCTCCGCTGAAGTATTTCCTGCTTCCTGTCTGTGGAGTGCCTTTACCCCTCACTCCCACTTCTAAGGCCTTTAGTGGGTCATTTCAGTGAGATATCCGTCTGTTTACAAACACACTACGAGCAAAACACAGGACACAAACGTTCTATCTAATATGGAACCCTCTGGCCAACTCTTTCGCAGAGGAGACCAGTTTTTCCAGACCCAGATTAAGCCTAAACCTAAACTATTTTAGATTTTTCATTATTACAGTCCAAGACTAGGCTTAATCCCTGTCAAGCACCCTGACCCCAGGAAATCAGATTTGTTTGTACTTGTTTAGTTAAAATGTTCTAAAAACCGAGAAGTCTTCTTGAATGACTGGTGTCCAAACAGTTTAATGAAACCTCTCTTCCTGCCAGTGTCCTTTGGTTTTGCCTGACCTGGCAGCCATGTGGATCCATATGCTCAGCTCTGATAATGGAACTAAAGAGACCGTGGGTTGCAGTACAGGCTAAGTTCAAGGAATACAGGCAGAAAAGGAAGTTTGCAGTCTGTGAGGTAGGGAAGATTATTCGCTTCCTCTCACAATGTGGGATAAATCAGCTTAGGAGATCTGTCATGGTACTCATTTAACGTCAGGGTCAACATGCTACACCCTAGTGGTCACCTTGGGTATTACAGGGCCTGGCATATTTACAGCCACATGACTGAATTTCTATTGATGTTCATTTGAAGAAAAACGAAAGTGCTAATATGGATACTGACAGCAATTTTGTGTTTTGGAAATGATCTATGTTTGGGAAGTTCAACTATTCTTGTGTAATTATTTCCCATAATTAATATACATGTATAAAAATATATAATTATTTATAAAAATGCAGATTTTTTAAAAACACAGGCTAGTGAACTCACCATGACTGAGCATTGCCTCCTGACCTGTAGATGGGCTGAACATAGGGACTTTGGCCTGTGTGAGCTGTGTAGTTAAGCGGTCAGCAGCACATTGCATGAGACAGATGGCATGATGGCTTGCAGCCTCTAAGCCCCCATGGCTGTCATGGTTTATGGTCAGCCATTTTATTTAATAGTTAAGGAGGGGAGGGGAGTAATAGAGTTGGTTGGAAAAAACTATTGGCTGTTGAAGTTCAAGTTAGACCAACTCTAAATTTATGCAGTTTTTAAAATTAAATATTACTTTGCTTTTGAATAATATTTCTTTAGATGAACTCCCAGTTATGCTAGCTGTTAATCGACGTTTTTTGGAAGCGTACTGGAGACACGGCCAGATCTCTTTAAGGCGCCAATGGGAACAAAGACTGGGCGGATTTTGAGTTTGAAACCTTCGTACTGACATTCACATCGACCCGTCTAATTTTACTGCGCGCGCAATTCTAACCAATCAGCTCCTTCGACAAAGACCGATTATGTTGATCAGCGTGATCCGTCTGAGCGACGTACAGCTCCACCAATCAGGCGCTGAAAAACAAAAACGGACCAATCGTGAGGGTGCAGAGGCGGGACTTGAGAAAGGGGGTTGGGTGCGAGGTATCATGGAGGATCAGTTAGAGAACGGGAGACGTTGAAGAAAGCTGAGCTGTGGGTCCGCGCTCTGGAGTTTTCTCACAATTTTTTATTTCCTAAACGATCTCTCGTCCGGCACGGCATCTTCTGACGCGATGGAGATGAAGAAGAGGATCAGTCTGGAGCTGAGGAACAGAACTCCGGCGGAGGTAAAATGTATAGGACTTTAATTATTTATTTTTTTCCAAAAGAAATGTGAAATGATGTTCTCGCAACCTGTCTAACCCCCTCTGCACACTCGACCACCCGCTGTACTCCACTGAATGTGTGGGTCGGACCACATGGGCTCCTAAAAGGATGCGAGTTTAAAGAAAAGCTTTAAGCGAACGAGCAGATCTCCTATTTTAAATGGACTTTATCTAAAATAACAAAGACTTGAACACGTTTGCAGTGCCCAGCCCTACCAAAACTCCTGTGGACTCTTTTGTCAACTCGTTTCCACCGCACTGTCCCCCCTCGCCATTGCACTACATGGTGGTCGGTGCGAGAGGGTCCGAAGTGGTCGCCATGAAATTCTGTTTCCTTTGGTAAACAATAATAAATACGAGCTCGGTTTTCGGAGACAGCACCAGAGAGCCAATGCGTGGCCCCGTATCCGCTCGGGGGCTTTTTAAAAAACGAGGAAACGCAAGTCGTCACCCATACACGATCATTATATTCTTTACGCTCCGTGAAGTCCGTGTGTGTCTCTAAGAGATGATAAATGCTCCCAGACGGGGCTCTGGCGGGTAATGTGCTCGAACAAGTGTGCAGTGGAGGCCAGCGAGGCAGAGGCGGACTGCACTATGGCTTCTCTCTCTAACCTAGTTGTACAGTGAGGGCTTTCGTCTCTCCCGAGGCGGACATCTTACTCTGCAACTCTTTTTTGGACACTGGGAGGCTTTTTTCGCTCGCTGTCGGTGTTCTTCGCCAAAGCCCTGCAGACCCTAATCGTCATTTTTGAACGCTTCCACAACACACACAAACACGACTGGTTTCAAACGAAGGTATTTATGGGCGAAGCGCGGCGTGGAGCGTATTTGAGCTCCGTCTGCTCCGAGTATGTGTGTGTGTGTGGCAGCGCCTCGCTGCGTGCTGGGAGGACTGAGGGGAGGCTGCCGATGCAGGTCCACCATCTGACGGGTGGGGAGCCCTGCCCGACTGGGAGTCATTTTGTTGCATCGGCTGCACGACTTTCGTTCTCTTGCTACAAACGACGCGCCGAGTCATCCTGCAACAAAATAAACAGTCCAGTGCAACTCGGCTGCAACCGCTTTGGCGGTACTTTCAGCCACACACACTTTCTCTCACACACACACTCTCTCACACGCTACCATGGAGTCCTGAGAAGAAACAAGGTGCCATTTTCCTCCGTGCTCACATAACGATGGCGCGATTATGTAACTCGCCCGCTTGGTAGCCCCCTTTTTCACCACGGTGGAGTGTTTTAAAGAATATTTTCGACGTTTTATTACTTGAAGGAATGTGGCAGATGGTGAGGGGAATACCCCCCCTCCTCTATCCCCCACCCCCACCCCCTCCTCCCATTGTAGTCTAGTAGATTATTGTAGCCTGGCCTGGTCTGAGATCTCTCCTAGGCCTTTAACAGGTACGTGGCCACATAATTTTTTCTCTCTCTCTCATTGAACTAAATGTCCGAGTTGGGCGAAGTTTTTTCATTATTATTATTGCGACGTCACTTCGTTGTTAAAGTTAGTGTTGTGAGCCTGGCTCGGTGACGTCACCGGTAAAAGTATTTTCAGCACGCCCAATGCATAAAGTCGAGCGCCTTCTTGTGAAACGTTTTTTTTTGCATGGAGCCAGTTCAGCCCATTCATCCGTAGGTGGTGCTGGTGGCTCCAGGCTCTTCTCTATTCAGTGAAGATATTCATTTGAATCATTTGGGACGTGATGGCTGAAGAGCACTGCTGTTTCATCCGGTGCAGAAAAAGGAAACGACTGATGACTCGCGTTCAGAGGATGCTCACAGTCTGCCTTGCTGCAAGGTCCAAAAATAGTTTATATTTGCGGGGACTGGATAAAGAATGCTTGTAAAATCAGAACGTAAGACAACCGTCCTTCCTAGTTCATAAAAGCAAACAGACCCTTTTTCCTGAAAAGAGAGATATGATTGTAAGAATTAACGTTTATTTTTGCTCACATGAACATTTTTTTTACTTGCAATTGCTAAAGATGACGGGTACATCATCTTTCCAAAAGTTAGCACTCATTGAGATTTTGCATGTTATCTTTAAAAGTTCCTGCCACTGCATCGACACCTCATGTAGCACTTGACTCGCCCTACAGGTTGCGGAGCTGGTGGTGGATAACTGTCGCTCCAGTGATGGAGAGATTGAGGGCCTCACAGATGAGTTCAAGGAACTGGAGTTCCTCAGCATGGTCAACGTGGGTCTTACTTCTCTGGCTATGCTGCCGTCGCTGCCCAAATTGAGGAAGGTCAGTCACCAGTACTAGTTTATTGTCTCCTGTATTAATCCTATGTTGACGAGAAAATAATTCTATGGTACTATTCTATGTCCTTAATTAATGTGTGTATGAGGTAATGTGTGTATGAGTATTCAAAAGTTGCATTGCTACAATTATCCTTTTTGTGTATACTGATTATGAAAATCTAAATTGTACAAGACTTGCAGCAATTGTGACTGCACTGGTCTGATATCTCATAAATACTTACATTCATGTGGTTTTTGAGATGTGAAAGTGTCTGGTTCTCCATGTGACCAGTGTAATTTTTATTTTTTGACAGTTGGAGCTGAGTGATAATAACATTTCTGGCTCTTTGGACATGCTGTCAGCGAAATGCCCCAATCTTACATACCTAAACTTGAGTGGCAACAAGATTAAAGAACTCAGCACAGTGGAAGCTCTGGTAAGTGGAGACTAGGCCTAACCATAGTTAACCATAGACTGTAATGAATGTGGTATAACACAACATATTTTTACCAAGTGTTTATAAAACTTGTTTTAACATCTTGGTTAGCTACCCTGGTTCTGAAGTTGATTTTTGTCCCTTTCACTCAGCAAAACCTGAAGAATCTGAAGAGCCTGGACCTCTTTAACTGTGAGATCACCACACTAGAGGAGTACAGGGAGAGCATTTTTGAGCTGTTGCCTCAGATCACATACCTGGATGGCTTTGATGCGGAGGACAACGAGGCTCCTGACTCAGAGGCAGATGATGATGGTGAGTGGAGAACTTGAGGATAGATAAAAATCCGTTGTACTGGTTAGGGTAATTGAAAATTGTTTTGAAAAATATATTAAATATTACATACCATAACTTTAATAAAGCTGGAGTGAATTCAGTGCTGTAACAGCATTTGATGAACCTGCCCAGATGATGACGAGGATGGAGAGGAGGGAGCAGGGCCTGTTGGTGACTATGATGATGATGAAGATGATGATGAGGAAGGATCAGAGGGTGGCGAGGTTGGACTGTCCTACTTAATGAAAGATGAAATTCAGGTAATGTAAATGTAATGCTAATGTTGTTGTAAGCCAACATTTTAAACCTGTCTATCGTGCCATTTTATAATGTTCTGTCGATGTGCTCCCACAACAGGATGAGGAGGATGATGATGACTATGTAGAGGAGGAGGAGGATGAAGGTGAGGGTGAGTGTTGAAGAACCTTCTGAGATTTTAGAAAACCTTTTGTGTAGTTGACTCACCTGTGTCTTGGTGAGTTTTGTGCTGTGAGAGATGGCAGTGTTTTTGAACGTCTACTTAATGGCATTTTTAATGGTACGCTTTGCAGAAGAGGAGGCAGACGTTCGGGGAGAGAAGCGGAAGAGGGACGCAGAAGATGAAGGCGAAGACGATGATGAAGATGATGACTAACTGTGTGTGTTTGACGCCTTGGAATCCTGATCCAAGTTGTAGAACAACCTTGAAAAAAGCGTGATCTTGCAGATTGTTTTTCTCTTTGTATACCATAGATATATCACTGTAGAGGCTAAGTGTTTTCTTTTGATAAATACATTATATTATACTATATAAAGGGGTTTATTGACAATTCATTTATAGCCATTCCAAGTTTATGTCCCAACACGAGAATCTTGTCAGTGTGAGTGAGTGATGGGAGGGGGAGGTCTGTGAGGTGCGGTTTGGGCCACTGTGTTTCCAAACCTACCGACCAACAGGCCGTTTCTAAATGCAGCACTGGGACTTCAACACTGGGAGGCAAAATGGCACAGCAGTCTTTGTCCGTACACAATAAACTCAGCCACTTAGCTTGTGCTCAACCTGCCAGTGACCTTCCCAAGACCTCTTTGAGGAGGCGAAGAGTCGGCCTGCTCCTCATCTACCTCTCCAGGCTGCCTCAGTCTCAGCCCACCATGGAGCATCGAGCCAATCATCTCCAGCTAGCAGCCCCTGTGTACCCGGGTCGACCAGTCCTCACCGAGGATTTCGTCCATGGCACTCTCCGTAAGGGATGTCTCCTCTTGATTCAGTCTAGGTATCGTAGACCAAGCTTGCTCAAATTGACAGTCCAGACGGTATGCAATCTCATGAATTTTAAAGTGTGATGTATGTAAATGCGATGTAAATGAATTGAAAATGAGGAAGGGGATGGGGTTGAAAATCTAGTGTTGACTGCAGTCGTTTTTTTTAGAAAAGAAAGGATGCATCAATGATGAAATCAACCGAGAAGCAGTCGTATCAGCATTTTTTCCTTCCTCACATGTCCTACAGAATTTTTAGTAATTTTTGACTCTAAAATAATGCAACGTCACAAGCAAAGCTATAGTCAGAATTTGTTCCTATAGGAGAGGCATTGCTGGAAATTTCTCGTAACGTTCAGGTTTAATGGCTTTGGATTAAATTGTACCCTTAAGTACCTTTATTCCTATGTCTTGCTGTGGAAACAGTTTAGTTTCTACCTTTTTGTGGGGGTATTTTACAGAGTAATACCTTTAATCTAATGTTCGTATGGCAATATGTACAGTATATAGTATCTGTTCCAACAGGTCGGTGTTAGTGTGTTTTTTATCGAAACTCTTTGGTTAATTGTTTTAATACAAAGCACAGGTCAGAGGACTAAAGTCCCTAGACGCAGGTCGCCTGTTTTATTTTTCAGTACTTGGCTGTTGTGCGAGTGTTGTGTTTGGGGTTTTATGTGATGTAAACCTCTATGGAGGGATTTAGTTTTATTGTTTTTGATGTTTGATTTCTTTTGGTTTTTTTTCTTGTTCCTGTCTTTTTTCCTTTCTTTTTTTGGAAAAAATAAACATGAAAGATGACATGCTTTGAGATAGATGATTTGAAGAGGGTCTAAATTCATCAGTTCAGCAATGAATTGTGCAGATGTTGATGAATGAATGGTCTTACTGAGGATTGAAAGAATGGATCTTCACAGGAGGTGATGTTCAAATGAGGGGGTGCTCATCTGTATGCTAGGGGTAAGATTTAATTTGATGATAAAAATGAAGGGCTGTTAGTAGTCATTACTGTGTAATGGACACTCTGTCTAGGTCTGGCTCAGAGATGAATCTGTTGTTTTTTAAAAATGCAGAAATAGTTGTCAGGGCTACATTTAAACTTGTGAACAAAAAGTAGTTGGTTTTCATCTTTAGCTGTCTGTACAATATCCAAAATTCTTTATTTGTCACATCCACTGTTACACAAGTACAAGGTGTGGTGAAATGTGCCCCTGAAACACGTGAGCCTGCTATAAAATTACAATAAATAAATAAAAAAACAAAAATAACTAATAGAAATATAGAAAAATATTCATGTTAACATAAATGGAAATGCATCTGGGTGTAGCTCATCTCGTTTTGAAATAACAGTAGAACAAATGGATTTTCATCACTAATTTGCCTTACACCTAAAAGCAGTGGCTGATAGGACTGTGTTATTTCAGTGTAATTAGCCATTTTATTTAGAGCACTTTCCATACATGAAGCAACTTACCACATTCATAAGCTGACAATGTCATGAAGCGGTTTCTCAACACCCATAAACCTTGTGTATGTAACTTAACCCATTATGTCTTTACTGGCCCTGTGGTGTGTGGGTTACAGGACCTCTGAAAACAGTCTGCTGTGTTTAATACTATACAGAGCTGCCATCTGCAAAGGCTTTTACACAGTGTGTTAATTATTCATCAGTTACACAGGCTCTGGGCAGCAGTGGTATAGTGAAAAGGGGTGTGGTCTGTGTCAAAAGTGTAGGAGCAAAAGACAGGGTTACCAGCGCTGTCATTAATAATTCATGAGTGAAGCTCTGTCCAATAGGAATGTGAAGGGTGGAGTCACGATACTTCTCATCAGTAATTTATTGAATTGATGAGTGAGAGTCTTGTGCTGAGGCAAATAGAAAAAGGATAGGATCACTGGAACTGCACAAATAATTCAGTCCTAAACAAAATGTCTGATTGCACACTATCTGAAGGCCTTCATATTGTGCAGAAAAACAATGTCAGTTTTAAAATGGTCTTGTTTACTGAAAGCACATCAAGGATTTTTGAGTGTTAAGAAACTCATCTATATATCTCTTTGTGGCTAAATTGCAAAATTGTTTGAGTACTTCAATGATCATCCAGGTAAACGAGAACACACATTGTAATTTCTGCCATGAAGTTGAGGTGATTCTCACCTTGCCCCTGGTGAAGTTCACACTTAGACCTACCACACTTGGACATTTGCTCTTGGTATCTGCATTTTAATGGTCTGTTCTACTAGGTGTGAATTCCTGCAAGTCTGCCAGTATTGGTATTTTGGAGACTTCTAGTATGTCATCATTTTTGATTGGTCAGTGGCAGACAATCTCTGTTTAAGCAATATCAAGATAAGACCAGAAATGTTGACCCTTGCTCCTAGATAGGAAATTGTCCTTGTTCAGAGAGAAACTTTAAAACTGAACACTAGCAGTCACATACAGATTGGGAAAGATCTCTACGACCATTATATGTTTGTCAACCTACAGTGTAATCCAAACAAAACAGAGCAGGACAGTGGAGTTTTTAATGTAGTCAAATACAGTGGATTTTCACAATGATTTCGAAACATTGCAGGAATTTCAGCTTCAATACGTATCAAGTGAACTATTTTACAAAATCCTCAGTTGTAGGAAAAATTACATAAACATGGTCTGATCCAAATGTCACCTTGTCTTAATGTCTAACTGATAGTGAATTAACCTCTTGAGGAGTATGATCACAAATATGCAGTTAACTGTCAAAATCACTATACAGGGCTCACAGTTTGATACTCTCACAATATAAAATATTTAGCAACGACTAAAACCCAGTATTCTCACATTAGAATTAAATTTGAATGAAGAAAGATAAAGACTGTTCAGGATTCTGGCACAATTTTCTAATGAAACTAGAGCTGGAAGGCAAGGGACATGGCCCTGTGATCAGAAGGCCTTGGGTTTGAATCCCAGGACTGCTAGTGGCACCACTGAGGTACCTTTGAGCAAGGTACCCTCCCCACACATTGCTCCCCAGGTGCTGTGTTCCTAACCACCCGCTGCTTCACTCGGGTGAATGGGTTAAATGCAGAGAAAGAATTTCATGGTGTTCACGGTGTGGTGTGTTCATGTATGACAAATGGTGCAACAAAAGGTTTAAGATTCTGTTAAATTTAACACTGTCGCTTAACTATGTTACACCAACAGCTAAAAATAAAGCCTCTGCAGATGATCTACCGAAGACTCACAAAGTTAAGTGTGAGCAAAGTCAAGTTTAAAATACTACTGGCTACAAATTCTTTGCCACTGCTAAAGTCTGTGAGTTCACAGGCATTCCTCTTCATTTTTTCCAGTAAGTGTGAAATAAGATGAGTGAGACTGGAACCCAAAGTTCCACTTTTAAGTTCAAGATTGCATGAGGCAGTGAAGATTATTCTGAATGTCAACCTGGACATCCTGTGTTCGTCACCTGTTTTGATTCTATCATGCTTAAAAGCTCACAGCCCTCTGACTCTTCCAAAAACTGTGAATAACACATAATAGTTCACACATGCTTGTGCATGTACATAACCAAATACACTAACCCCCGGTTTTACACGGATCAGGAGTCGCGGATTCAGTTTTCTGAGAACCTAACTGATCGTTTTATGCGGAAATCTCCACAATAACACGGAACCTGCACATATTATCCGCTTTTCCCCCTTTTTTCATGGCAATATGTTTTTTTACGCATTTTGCTTATAATTTATTAAGAAAAATGTAACATAAATATAGTAATCCAAATATAAATTCCGGAAGCCACATCCAGACGCCTTCCGGACCTCTACATCAGACTGTGCTCTTTTTTAGTTTTTTATTTATCTTTTGTTTTGCATTTCTACTTTTGTGTGTTTAAGAGAATTCCATATTTTTAATTTAAAGCTACTTATTGTTTATAATGTTTGCACAGTCAAAATGAGCGGTTCAGGATACGTTTCATTGTGATGAATAAAGAATCTTGAATCTTGAATCTTAAGGTATTGGCTGCAGCCTTCCTGTTCTCGTGTTTTCATTTGGTTCATCTAAAAGCCGCCCAAAGGCCCTGCGCCTCCTGGCAATGCATCTAAGCTCAAGAGAAGGTGTAAGACACTCGAGGAGAAGGTTGAACTCCTGGATATGCTCCGGGAACGAAAAAGTTATGCTGCTGTAGCACGCCATTATGGTGTCAATGAGAGCAGCATAAGGGGTTGGATGGGGTAGGGGGGATGAGAGGGGCGTGTGCAGGAGCATGCACGATGTGTGGGTGTTGCTGATGAGCTAGTGAGAGGTGAGTGTTAACTGTTACAGAAAAAAAGTGGCTGTTGAGCTCAGTCGCTGTCCACTGTCTGCTTTAACCGGCGGGTCGCTGCCCAACGAACAGTAAATTATTGAACTGTAAAAATAATCGGTGATTACCCATACATTTAACTGTATTTTTATTACCAAAAAATTAATTAAATTATTACTGTATTTACCCTGCTCATACCAAAGAAAATGGCAGCGCATACCACCCAGCAGGCACAACACCTGTAATCCACGTGGATTTTTGGTGGATTACATGTGTTTTGGTGGATTTCACCAAAAATCCACCTGGATTACATGTGTTGTGCCCGCTAAACATGCTTGTATTAATTAATTGTGGGAGACAGGATATGGCCTTACATTTACATTTTCGTTAAGGGCAATGTATTAAGCTTAAAATGAAATTAAAGTGTTTTGGATTCAGTTATTTTTTCTTAGAACCCGACTAATAATTGTTGGCGAAAACTCCAGCAAATTCGTGGATGATATCTCCAGCAAAAACTGCAGATATCATCCACATTTCTTTTGCTTTTTTTGTGGCAATATATAATTCTTCATGCATTTTAGTGCTACATTATCAAGAAAAATATAATTTACTAACTTTGTAACAAATATGCACGTAAATTCAGTTACATTTCCATATAAAATATAACTGTATAAATGTTTTTGTACTGTTGTGAGAACACAAAGAAAACGCCTTTGGGATGGCTAAATATGCTGTACTCAGAGCAAGGGCAGACTGGGACTAAAAAACAGCCTGGACTGTCTTCACCAGCTGGCGGGGTCTGCCTCTTGGCTGAGAAAGACAGGCCTATGGCCGCCATGCATCGGACAGCCGTTCTTTTCCAGAACACACAGACTGCCAGTCGGCCCCTGACTCATCTTGAGTGTTTCTCTTGTTTTTCGTTTTGTTCTTCTTAAAGCCCACTAGTTTTATTATTGTAAATTAAATTAAAAGAGGCTGCTGAGCTCAGTCGGCGTCCAATGTCTGCTTTAACTGGCGGGTCTCTACAACACCACTCCTCCCTGAATAAGATGCGCTGCTGATGAACAGTAAATTACTGATGTAAAAATTATTGGTGATTACCCCTACATTTTACTGTATTTTTATTACTAAAATTACTCTAATGTATTACTGAATTTGCCTGTTTATACCAAAGAAAACGACAGCACATACCAAAGAAAATGCCCATGCATGAATTACAGTACAGTCTGTATGGGCTTACCTTTATATTTTCGTTAAGAGTAATGTATTAAACTGAGTTTAAAATGAAATTAAAGTGTTTTGGGAGCATATTTGGGGCATATTTAGGGTTTACACTATAAATTAGGCATTTTTTTAAACCAAAACACAACAAGGCGGTTTTTCACTATACAGGGGAGCCCCTTCCCATGAAATGAGTTGTCTGGCATACAAATATTCACTTGTAATTGTTAAAATGTTGATGAGAACCACTAACTAACAGCTAGAACAAGCTAACAGAACAATTACATTATTTCAAAGCAGTATGCACTATTTATGCGCTTTTTATCAGCTACAGCATCAACAGAACATTACAAAGCTTCATGAGTAGGCACTCTGCCCATGGGTGCTTTAAAAGTTAGCCCAAACGAAGAACGATTCTAGGGGGGATTTCACAGCATGAAGTACGTCACAACACATTTGACACAGTCAAAGACGGACTGTGTGGTTCTACCGCTTGAGCTCAAGGTATCAGGAGCCAAATCTCATTTTCTAATAACCTGTAGGTGGTGCAGTTGCTTTTGACTACACAAAAGTCTAAAATAATCCCTCTTTCATTTAAAAAAATAGAGGGAGCCCCTCTAGCCCATTTACACCAGCCACCCCGGACCAGACCACACACATCAGTCACACTGTACCACTTTGAAAGAGAATGGTGAGGAAACACTAAACGTTTCACTTGCTACTGTTTTGTAGTATCTGCTAGGTTGTGATTGGTTGCCATTCTTTATATATACCTGTGCTTGAAATTGCAGCCAATCAAGATGACAGACAAGCGATCTTCTATGTGATGGCAGCAGCTCCTCTGGTGTCGGTTTACAGCTTGATGACACCTGACTCCATTCCAACAACTCTGTTGGTTCCTCATCAACACCCTCAAGTGACAGGCTGGCACGGGCTCCGTCAGTCTTGGCTCCACAGGCCTGATTGTCACCAGAGCGCTTAACAATCATCCAAAATGAACAAAGAAGATGGACAGAGGACAGTGTTCAGTGATTGTCACTGATATACCAGTAGCTGGAAAAGTTATTTCATTTTGCTTTTTTATTGCACCTGTGGTAATTTAAACCTTAAATGTTACTTCATATAATAGAAAAAACATCATTCGTTAACATCCATCAATCAATAGAAAACAACTATATCCATAACAGTAATCCATATTAATTATAGTTGTAATATTAATAACAATAACAACAACAACAATAACAACAACAACAACAATGATAATAATAATAATAATGATAATAATAATCACCATTGCCATTTGCATCATCATAATTTTCCAGTCATTGATAGTAATATCAATCACATAGTACTGCGTGGCGCCAATTTCTTTTGTTCATTTCCTTTGTGTGTGCTCTGATGGAAATGGGGCATATTTTTATTTATTTGTTTGTTTGTTTGTTTGTATTGTTGTTGTCGTTGTTAATATTGTTATTATTATAAAATATGTATTAAGTACTACCAGAAGGGACAGTAAAGTAATACAACACAGTCGCAGCTTTAGTCTTTACTGCAGAGGATGTAATTAAAGTAAAGGACATCTCTCATGAGTATCAAAATGCAGTTTTTGGAGTCTGTTCAGTCACTATCCGATACAGAACTGAAGCCTTGTCGTCTTTAAGCAAACAGCAAACAAACGCAGTTTTCTCTAGCCTCACTGTAAAATTCATAATTGTAAGACATTCTTGATGCCACTTGGAGGAGCTCTTCCATCAGTCACCACTCGCTGTACAGGGGCACAGTCTCCTTGCCTCAGTGCTAAAGCACAGAAGGGATTCGACTCACTTCTTGAGAGTGGATGCTTAAGTAAGTCCTCTCATCTCAGAAGACTGATCTGTGTTTCGTGCATCTGATTTACAGTGACAGTCTTTGCTACTGGCCATGTTCAGCTGCCACATGTTGCAGAGCAGGTTACATCTTTTGTACAGTTGCAGCGCTGTATGGAGAGGGGAAACGGGTTTAATCACAGCACATTTGCAGATTGTAAATTTTGTCAGTTTACACTGGTCTGGAAAGTAGGTCAAAGCTTCTTCTGTTGGTGTGTGTTCAGAAATGATCTCCAGGTCTCAACACATCAACATGCAATAAAGCATGATGGTAAATTCCTGTTTTAGGGGGAGACATTTGCATTCTCTTTTGCACAGTATGCTATTATTAAGATTTTTATTCACCCAGATGACATCTTTGCCTGCCCATGCAAAGAGTCTGGTCTTTGTGGTGAGCGGAAGCAAATATACATGTGATGAAATGTTGCAGGACATGTTAGAAGGAAATGCTTCCTATATATATGAAAAGGCTTCTGTGTAGAATGAATCTCTACACTCACATACACAAATACACATATGTCACACAGCCTAAAGCTCATCCATGCACTCACAGCTCCGAACCCCCACCACTGGACTGAAGGGCAGGAGCCGTCCAATCAGGCAAGGCATGCCTGCAGGAGCCTTATATGGAGGCTATGCAGTGAGTGGCAGGATTGTTCAGCAGCTGATGAGCACCATTTGGCTTTTGTTGTGTGACACTACTGTGTCTCCACTTGTCCCAGGGGGAAACTTCCATTTTACCCACGCTCATGTGTGCCTTTTATCTGCATTAATTATAGAAACATAAGCGCAAACCCCAAACACTTGAACTGGGACATAGTTGAGGCATGCATGTGCATGCAGCTGAGGAGAGAAAGCACTTAGGTAAACACGCAAAGATGCAGATGGGGATAAACTGACATGCTTGAGTTCCACATTTGCTGTCATTTATGACTAACTGCTTTGGCCTAATGTCATAAGTTGGCTTTTGCTAATGAGCAGTAAAGTCAACTATGTTTATTGTCATTTCAGCCATTTACACACAGTCCAGAGTGAAATGAAACAACATTCCTCCAGGACCTTGGAGCAATACAAGAACAGAAACAGAAACACCACAAGACGACATAAATTCAGACAGGACAAAAATACACAGAGTGCAAAGAGCAAGATAGAGAGTGCAAGAAAAAGAGAAGAACAACAAAACTACAGAACAAGACAACAGTTAGTGCAGTTTGAATGAATATAGTATTACGACATACTGTATTCTAGCAGCAGAGGTGTGCAAAAGTGCAGAGTAGAACAGCAATAAACAATTGTGCAAATAATAGCAGCAGCGCAACAGAGAATGTGCTGCATATAATACATAGAAGTGTATTTAGTGACAGTTGGAGTATAAGTTTGTTTCAGGCAGAACCATTCAATTTGTATATGAATGGTGATAGGAGAGAAAACATTTCAGTTCAGGAGTGTGTGTGTGTGCCAGGGGGGTTACAGTCTATGTTTCAGCTCTAGAACATAAAGCACACAATATCAAAAACACATTAACTTTAAGAATCCTCTTTTCATTACACAAACTACTGTGGTCAGAATTTAAGTTAAAGCAACAGAAATAGATGTACTAAAAGGGGGAAATTATCTCTTTAACTGTTTCCAAAAACAATTAAGGGAAAGAAACCAATAGATGCTTTTATGAAATGAAGCTAGTGGTATAAGTACTGGGGTGCAGCGGGGGCAACGGCATCTAGACATACGACACGAGGTCTGTGGTGACTTCACACCCTAATTTTTAAATTATAGATACTGATACAATAGTAAACACTGCAGATACAACTATACACCTACAATGACTGACAGAAAAATCCAATTTCATTAACAGACATAGTTCTTTGTATATCTTGCTCATCCATGGTAACCATTATCAAATGGCTCCTTCACAACCTGCAACTGGATACTTGAATAAACTACATTTATATTCAAACAAGGCTTTATTAATTTAAATTTTAGATGTGGAGGAACTTAGCTGATGAAGCATCTTGAACTGTTTTGTGCTTAAAGTGACAATACTACATTATTATTTTCCTTTCTTATTTTCTTATTCCTTTCTTTTATAGAACATTGGCAGTATATTTTTTGCAACTGGATATCAGCTGAACTTGACATGACAATAATGTATCATTAGTTACAACTGAAAAGTCAATAAATGAAATATAGGCTAAACCCATTTCTCTGAGACATATATTCCCGCTGCATCTATCACTCGCAGGGATCAGAAGCGATTATGCTGAGGTCATTGTGCAGCTTTTCCTGGCAGAGTCCACTAACAAGCAGTTGCTTATTATGCAACTGCCCGCAAGAATAAAACATGATGCCAAATATGGATGTTTGATGTAGTACTAAAAGCAGTTATTTTGCTGTATTTGTATGTCTGCATTAATGTCAATGCCTCAAATACATAGTAAATACAGAATCAGACAGGCACAGATAGCTAAAGCTAAACAGATGTTTTACATTGTGCTCCCCACAAAATAAACCCCATATGGTCTAGACCTCCTGTGCTCAGCTTCTCTCTGTCTCTCTTCCCTCTTCAGCTCGTGCATCCTTTACCTCAACATGCCCTTTAAATTCAGCAGGGGTTTAAAGTCCTGCATCGCGTGATTAAATTCAACACGGTTTGTTATGTTGGTTTATCAACAGCACAATTCAGCCCCGACAGATAAATTGGAAGACTAGAGCCTCTGAGTAACCAGTCTACACTTGCTGTACAAATGTGTAATTATTGAAACAATAAGGGTGATGAAAAAAAAATCATATAATAAAAAAGTAGTAATAATTGAAGGTGGTAGTAGCCTAGTGGTTAAAACACTTCAGTTGCTCCTGGGGGACTGTCCCTGTAACTAATGACTGGAAGTCGCTCTGGATAAGGGTGTCTGCCAAATGCCACTTAACTTTACTTTATTATGAATTAAAGATGAAAAGGGCTATTGTAGCTGTGTTTATGTATGACAGAGTGGTCACTTTACAAAAGACGTTTCTTTAACGTATATAGATCATGAAAAAACAATTTTGGCATAGTATTCCTATAGTTTAATAGCATACCATTCACCCCTCTGTCTATACAGTCTACATATAGAAAATAAGCTACAAAAACAATCTGCTTTGAATTAATTCTTTTTTATGTCAGAAAAACAGGCACAACATTAATACAACGGACAGGTGAAGTGAATAACATTATCTTGATACAACGGCATCTGTCAAGGAGTGGGATCTGCTAGGCAGCAAGTGAACAATCAATTCTTGAAGCTGACGTGTTGGAAGCAGGAAAAATGAGCAAATGAGTGACTCTGACAAGGACCAAATTGTGAAGGCTGTTGTGGGTTGTTTCTGATATGCAGTGGTTAGAACCTACCAAAAGTGGTCTAAGGTATGACAACCGGTGAGGGTAATGGGCGCTCCAGGGTCATTGATGAATGTGGAGAGAATGTGGAGATCTATTCCCGTCCCACAAAAGAGCTCAATCTGCTGAAAAAGTTCAAACTGGTTTTGGTAGAAAGGTGTCAAGAGAGTGCATCACAGCTAGCCAGGTGCATTTAAATACTTGGACATTACAACATACATTATCCAGACATGTAATTCAACCAGATCATTATACCAAATTTTAAGCATTGATATTGAAAAAAAGCTGAATTTTATGTCATATCGAAACTTTTTTTGGAAGCTAGCCAGCTTGTACATTTCCAGGACATTCTATGATTAGTGGACCAATAGAAATAGTCCTTGATATGCATGGTCCCTTACTTTGACATATATTAAATGTAAGAACATTTGTCCATCTCCTGCTATTTATTTTGGAGATACAAGATTTTGTTTTGAAAGATAAGTAATAACTAGACTGTTTTCATTACTCAGCCGTGTCTACAGTTTATTTAAAAGCTTACTGACCATCTTTCTGAAAGGCCAAACTTCGGATTCAAGTTTATGGGGGGAGAAAGCACCTTGAGACTGCGTTCTCTGTCATCGTACATTCTCTGAAATATGCAAAAGCCACAGCATGTGGAGAAAGCTCTCATGTTATTTTTATAAGGGGGCATGTCCATTGTGCGTTGGGCAGAGGAAAAAGAAGCATTAGGTATGGATTCTTGTTTTCACCAAGCACTTTAACTTAAGCAGACACTGTGCTGTGTTATTGGCAATACAGCAGTTTCTAGCACCTTCGCTATAATTCACACCCAGCACATTCCGGTGGAACAGCCTCTTAAAAATGTTTTGTATTGTAAGAATTTCTTGTAAGGGAAAGTGCATATTTTTGATGACATGCACACACACACAGCTTGATACATTGTAGACACATACAAATTCCCTGACTCCAAACCTTGCAGCTATTATTTGGCTTCAGACAGGTTGTTGTACTTATTGGGGAATAAAAAATCTTCAGGATTTGTCAGTGGGTTGTATTTGCCACAACATCAGTCAGAATCACCTGTAGGTTCCTTGCAGTATTATCAGTCATGCAAGCTGAAATTGCATTCTTCCCAGGGAGATGGGGCTGATCCTTTCAGGTGCTCGTTTCTCAAGTCACTGAATGTGAAATTCCCAAGGCGAAGCTGTCATCTGGTTATTCTGGGAAGCATAAGCAAGAAAATACTGTGAATGTGGAGCTGGGCAACATGTTGTCTATACCAACATGCAGGATTTCATTTGCTGGATGAAAGACCATTTCAAAATACATACAAATAAGATGCAAGTTTCCTCTCTGTTTCTGTTTGGTGAACAATTAAAATATTCTCCTTTGTGTCATTTTTAGGGAAGCTAAACAGTCCAGTTAAAACAAGCTATGTCCGGTTTGTAAGATGTTGCTTAAGCATAAAGTACCAGTGCTGAAAGAGAATTAACAGACATTAACTATTCATTCAAACTTAAATATCATATATTTGACATCAGCAGCAAAACTGAATTTGGTCAGTATCCAGCACTGGGTGAATTTGCTTAAAATGCCTGCATAACAACATGCAGCACAGGCATCTTTCAAGTGGACCAGGTGCATATGAACCCTCTGAGCTGAAAGTGATCTATTTGTGAATATAGGTCATGTTTGGTAGCGATTCTTTTGGACCCACTTCCTATGGAAAAAAATGCAATGTGAGGGAACGGGGCTTTAATGTTCCGCTGCGGGCTTCGGTTCTACTAATGCTGTCACTGTAATGCCCCTATTAATCCATTTGATTCAGTGGAGGCACACTAAAGCCAGATGCTGCAAGGCTAATGAGTCACAAGGCTAAGACCCATCCCCCACCAAACAGGCAGGCATACACACACACACAAACACACACACACACACATACAAACACACACACACAAGGCAGATGAATCAGGTGACTCCAAGTGAATCAGGTGTGGCACATCTTCCACTTAGTTGCTTCTCCTCCAGCTTTAAATGTTGCTAGTGAAGTCACATGATCTAGTGTTTCATTTAAAAGTGTCACTGTAGACCTCATCCAAAACTGATGCACTGTAAAGCGAACAGTCATGCATGGTTGTGGGTCAGTCCTACTTCATGCGCTGGACCACATTTGAATATAGAAGTCCCTGCTAATGAGTAATGTGATAAAAAAAAAAAGCAGTCCCAGTCTCTCAAGATTCCAGAGCTGGTTAAAAGAGGAGAAAGATGTGCGACGAAAGGATTAACCTCTAAATAATTTATTCTGGTTTGTCATTGGAAACATTCACACACATGCTGAGGACTTATAGATCTGTGCAGAATATTTGACAATTTTGAAGTATTGATACCTTTAAATATTTATTTAAATATTCTTTTATGAGCATTTCATGAATGTTGTCAGTACTTCTAGAACAGTAGGCATGTTTCATAAAAAGGGAGCATAATCAGCCATATTTAACTGGATTTAGTGCAGTACAGTTGATGAACTATTAAAAAATTCATTTGCTCTCATAGTTTTTGGTTTCCAGTGTTCTCCTCAAATTTAGTTATACCAGTCTGGCCCACATGTTGTGGCATTAGCAGATAACTTGTGATTTCTTGGTGTTGGGGTCGACAGTAACACCACTCCATGTTAGTGTTTTTAAAATGTGGCACAATTCACTCTTATTTATCCTCTCTAACTTATATAACAGGAAAATTATGATACATACCCTGGTTGTGAAAATGTCTTGAAAAAGTGTAATATAATATTTTTGCCATATTGCCCACCCCACATCTACACCCACCTTACCCAATTACATGTATGGCTAATTACTGATGATTCACCATTTGTTTTCCATAACGCTTCAGATTATACATTGCATAGATTTTAATTGCGGTTCAGTAACTCTCAGCCATGCATGATTTACTAGATGCATGACCAGCACAGATGCCAAGAAGGTGAATCAGATTTCTATCATATTAAAATGTGTCAGTTCTCTTTCACATCAGCCCCCTTTTCTCTATTAGAAACTGAGTGGAAGGAGAGGTGCTACTCAAGCAAAATACTTCTACAGTCTCATGGGAAGACAGTATTAACAGGGCATGACTCTCATGGGAATGGCTTTCTTTAAATAAATTGTCATGTTCTTACTGAAACAAATTCCTCCTGAATTTCATAAATCATAACTGCATGTAAATACATGCAGACAGCAATTCTAATGAATGAAGGTGACTTGAAGCATATAGATATGTGGCATCAATAAAAATGATTGGAAGTTTTCACATCTGTAGGTTAATCCAGATTCCTCCATTGTACAAAACATGGCACCAATACAATTCAGTATTTTATCATTGCCGTCAGGACAAAACCTCAAATGGGGAGCTTTAAAGGTGATGGGTATTGATGTTATGATGTATTAATTTGACAGCAACAATATGTAAAGCTCATGAAGCTGCAATATTAAGAAAAAACTCCCAAGGGCAGAGATTCCTGCTTAAGTTTGGTGGGCTCACACTTGACCTCAAGCACGCTCAGCACAATTAGTCATATATTAGTGAGGTGAACAGGCTTTACCTGATTAGCTTCTCATCTGCCTCACCCATGCACTGTTTTCTGTTTCTCTCTATATATATTTCTTTTATTACATAGAATATTTGTATCTTATTTTTAGTCTGTTTCTTCTATCTCTATTTAAGTAATCTTAAGACTAGGTTATCTATTTAGAAAATTTGCACAGACTTGGGTGTGATTTAGGGTACATTTCACTGCACGTTGTACTTGTATAACTGTGTATGTGACAAATAAAGAATCTTGAATCTTGAATGAAGAAGCAAAATGTGCACCGGATAGCCATAGCCTCAATGCTAAGGAATTATTTATATAGTATTCTACCATTCTTGTTCATTTCAGCAACCAAAGAAAAGGAAAAATAACACATTAACACATTCGCATTTAATCAGAGGCTGTGCCTTCATATAAATTGTAAAACCATGTACAGTACATCAGCTATAAACATCATCATAAATGACTATGTAAGATCGGAGTGGTTTATAACATCCAAGTTCTTGCTAGAGAACTGAATTTCAACAAAGCACTCTTTAAAAAAAGAGCATACACACAGGCCATACAGTAAGAGTGCTTAGATAACCAATGACCTCCCACCCACCTGATATACACTCAGCTCACCCAAATGTAACCCATTACAACAGCTGTAATTAAAAGCCCACAATTAGTTTCTCGGGAGAATCAAATGAATTGAACAGCTTACAAAGATTTCATTCACTGGCAAAACACTATCATTATTCAAAACAATGCAAGGCCTCTGAGGAGGTGGAAGTCTGTGATTAAGCTTGTTCCGTTATGTTTTGAGGAATAAAAGGAGATCTTGTCTAAACTGTTCTAATGTAGGCTGTACAACCTGAGCAGTAAGTTTAACTGACCATTTTTAACTGCAGCGACAAATGCATTCTTCCATAGCACCTGTTGGAAGGCCGAACAAGTGAATAGTACATAGACAAAAATTAATCTAAATAAATGTAGTTTATTTTTGGTTTGAGTTTAGACCCAAGATCTAAACCTTGTTTTAGACATAACCCAAATGTATCCCGTATAGCTCAACTTTTTCAGTCGTTTACATCTCCAGGCTTATTATTCTCCAATTGCATGTAATCATATATTGCTACAATTTTTTCATTCGTTTGAACAGTATTTTTGTGGACATCCTGTAAAACGTCTCTCAAATTACCACCACTGCTTTGAAAGAACATATTAGTGGGGGGAGCATGGATACGTCAAATGGAAGAGACTGGAAAACACAACTGGAGAATTTCACTTGAGATACGCACATGATACCAGAATAATCCTAACAGAAAAATGAAAGGAAAATCAAAAGGAGCACTGTTCATTCACAAACTCAACTATATTGATTACCATACATGAAATTATAGTACATATACAGTATACCTCTAGAGACACATAATACCATCTGTAAATGAACTGATCTTTGATCAAGATAAATTATTTTATTTTCAAAGTATGTGCATGTAAATTGCTCGGATAAAGTAAAAAAAAATCACATTATTGGCAAGTGGCCCATGAGGGCATGACAACCCCACCAAAGAGTTTGTGCCTGTCTGGGTCACGGACAAAGCTGACCTAGAACCGAAACCCATTGCTCTATGTAGCACAGAAGTCTCATCACACACTTCCCGAAAAAGATTTAACCTTAAATGAAACTGTAAAAATATGCCACAAGCTTGTGAGGTCCACTGAGGGTGGTATAACAAACTAAATCTTCTGTTAACAACAGCAAAAACTTCACATTAACTGAGACAGGGTACAATTTGCAGTAAAATTACAGTAATTTCCAGGGCAATGACAAGGTACCAGGTTGTTGGAGGAACAATAAATAATGTAGTGCGATAGTAACAAAAACATTCCCAGTGCATTTCATGTATTTACTGTGCTAATATCATTTTTTGGGAATAGGCCTATGAGTCGTATAAAGCAACGTGGCTTTGGGACATCAGAGGCTTTCGTGCTTGCCATCCTTTGAGGGTGTGGATGGAGCTGCAGTCTTGCTCTGCTCTGCACGCTGCTGTTTAGCCTGTAGCTCCTTCACCTCCGCTAGAACCTCTCTTGCTTCCTCCCAGGAGGAGATAGCTTCCTGTAGCAGACGTTCAGCTTCTGCCCTCCTGCTCTCCCAGTCCAGCGTGTCACCGGAATCCATCCCCTTTGGCCCTTTAAAATGGGGCGAACTTGACAGCCACAAACAAGGTGAGTCTACACCCTTTAAGCGGGGTGAACTGGAGCCAGCTGAAAGAAGCGAGTCTGAACTCTTGATATGGGTCAGGTCAATGCATTTTATATGGGGCGAGTTGGAACCCTTTGAATCGGGTGAGTCGGTGCTTTTTGAACGGAAATTGCCCTTAGAGTGAGGGGACTTTGAGGATTTCAAACAAGGGGAATCCTTCGCTTTGGCACGGGGAGAGTCCTTTGTCTTTGAGCTTGGTGAACCCTTGGCCCTAAGTTGTGGAGAAGAGTCTACACTTTTGGTGTGAGATGAGCTGTGAGAGCTGGAGCTTTTAGAATGAGGTGACTCTGAGCCCTTTAAATGTCGAAGCCTTGGGGAACCGACACCTCGTAGATGGGTGTAAGAGCCCATTCGGCCCCTGTGGTACTCCTGCTCCTGGACCTTTGCTAATAATTCCTGGGTCTTCAGTAAACGCTGGTTGATGAGGTCCTGCAGGTGGGTCGTTGGACTGTGGGCCAACGTGGTCTGGCGACTGAAGCCGTCCCTCTTGACGGGCCTCCGTTCTCCACGAGACAGGGCGTCATCCATGGAGCCGCAGCGACTCCTGCCCTGAGCTATTATTTTTTTGCCTGATTGGGGGGTGTGCGTCTGACTCTGGTGGCTCCACGAAAGCTCGCTCCCACGGGGCAGGCTGCTGGTCTTCACCCTGCCCTCCACGGGGGTCACTCGGGGCCTGGAGACATCGGTGCCAGCGCGCTTCCGCCCAGGCGCCAAAACATCCAGATTACCCCGATGGTCCTTAACCCACACGGCGTAATGGTCCTCTAGCATGCTGGCATCCTCCTCATGCACCAGGTCCAGAGTCAGCATCCCATCTGAAGATGTGGAGGCCTGTGGATGGACCATCATTATTCTCAAAAGCAAACAAGAACTCCAGCACTCATTTCTGGCTAAGACCATTTTTAGCAGTTATTGTAGTTAACAAAGTACAACAGTGATACATTTTAAGGAACACATCAGTGAAAAATAAAATGCATAATTTTCAGCTTGCCCTAGGTTTAGACGATCAGTCAAAATTTTCCTCTTTAATTTAGTGATGCAGCTACCAGGCTAACATTGCTAACAAACAGTAAAGGTCAATAGTTAATTACATTTTTTTCCATAAAAATACACCACTGAACTGTCTGTCAAGAGTTAGGGTTTGATGTAGTTTAGGACACAGTATGACTTACTGTGAGCTATGACACAGTTATTAATCCACAAACCACAATGAATTGACCCCTCTATCCTCCTGTCACAAATGTGCTCTTTCATAACAAATATTATGAAGAACTATTGTGTTGAACTATTGTATTCACACCAGTCTGATGAATTCAGAGGCTCTAGATGCTCCACTACCGAGCTGGGATGAATGGTGGCGAACATTGTGACTTTTCACATGCATACAAAACAAATATCATATGAAGTTAATACTGCTTTGTCTTTTTACAGTATTTTAACACAAAGCAACAAATCTATCATTATGTTAATCGCCAAGATGTTAGGCAATGTTTTGTAGAGCTTGTTTACGAGTGTCCAACAGCTGCTACCAAAGAGTACATCTGTAAGTGAAGCATGGATAGGTCTATCATTCATTTCCTAATATAAGTCTAAAATATAATTCTTAGAGTGAGGATGCAAAGCCTAGAGTTGTATGTATCCTGTGCTCAGACTTACATCAGAATTTCTAGAACACGGAGGCCAGTCCTTTCCACCAGCACTCAGCAATCTGCCTATAGAAACAAGTGACTTCTGCCTGAGTTCATAGTCAATTTTGAAATGCTACCCACCACAGCCATAAGATGACCCCGCGTGGGCAGGCGGCGCCCAATTGGGATCTTGGCACGATCACGTGTCGGGTGAGCCAACAGACTCTCCTCTTCAATCGTGACCTGCACAGAGAAAAATAAAGAAGATGCTAGATAGAGCAAGAGGGGGTTATTGCCATGGATTTAGAAGCGTTAAAAAAGCCAGACATGTTCAGCAAGCGGATGTTCATTTTAATACCGTCCTTTAGGGTTACTAAATTACAAGATACGAAGTATGAAATAGATAGGCTAATTAGTGAAAAGCAATTCCTACTTCAACATGTTTGCAACACAGACAACATTGCAAGCAACCTGGTTCCATGTATAGGATGAGCCTTAACTCACAGATTTAAAGTGAATTCTTATGCTGTGCCTTCACACTTCACACTTTCACAGAAGAAGTGTTAGTATCACCGGGATTGGAGTCAAAGTGAGTTCACAGCTAACATCTGAGTGTCATCTCTAACAGAAGGTTTCTGTTAGCTCCTTGAATACAGAAAGCTGATGGTAAGGGATATTACAGCATACATCATGTTACAGAATGCGTCTTCTAAAACAACAAGATTCGCCACTTATCTCAACTCAGCTTACCTAAGTTGACCTAATTTGATTCCTGCCTGTCAGAGCTGTCAAAAAACGTCGGCTAAGTTGTGTTTAGCTGAAATCTTTCAAGAGAATGTCCAGAACAGGGACAGTAGCTACAGTTTGTAGATTTTACATCTGCTGTGGTGCTTTGTGGATGCCTCAGAAAGGATAACAAAGACAAATCTTTCAATCCAATTCAGCTCTATCCTCTCTAATGGGGCAAAAGAATGCAAACCTAGACAGAGAGACAGATGGGGAGGAGGTAGCAGTGGCAGACTAAAAGAGGGAGAGAAAAGAGCAAAAAATAGATATGGAGACATCTAGCAGTTAAAAACAGAACAGGACGCAGGAAAGGGTGAGTGGGCGAGGGAGCTTGACAGCTTGAGACTGAGAGACAAACAATAATGGATGCAAATATAAGATTAACACAGCAGGAACGAATGAAAGTCTATTTTTCAGCTCACCTCATCCAGAATGCGGTTCTTTGCTCTGGTAATAGCTGTGTTTATAACATTGACCCACGACTCCTTCTCCTCTGGACTGACAGCCAAAAACACAAGACTGGGAGTCTAAAGGAAAGATAGTGAATATAACTTGCTTTAATCATGTACTGGATGAACAGTTTTACTCTACATATAAACCTTCTGGCATCAAGAGCAAAACTGTTTATTCAATGAATTTAATAGCTGTGCTGAAAGAGGTAGAGAGAGCAAGAGATGCGGATTACAAGCGCTGCCCGGATTTAAGCTTTGCGTGAAGCACAAAGCCAACCCGATTCAGCTGTAAAGCATCTCCACATGCTCCTTAAAATCACCATAAATGAATTAAAGTCTGGCCCATTCTACTGCGGCAGAGGGGTGCACGTCTTAACAAACTTGGGAGAGATAAGGAAAGAGGTATTACTTCTTAATCCTGGAGCTCTCCCTCTCCCCCCTCTTTCTCTCTCTCAAACTCATGACTGAACACACACACACACACACACACCACATCTGATCACAACACAAGTAGTACTGTTTTTACATTAAATAATGTTGCACAATATAAATGACTACAGAAAAAAAATTACATGGAACATCCCCAGCTCTCCCCAGTCATTAATTATTAATTTACAGGAACAATGTAGTCTGTAGAAAGTACATTTAATAAGATGCAATTCGGGAAGTACTCTTTAAAGAAAATTGAATGGGGTAAAAAATACATAGAAATTAGACTCCGAGCCATTTGAGTGACAGTACAGTCGCAGTGGATGACATATAGCGTGAGGAGTTGTGGTTGTGACAGAGCAGCTCAGTGCAGTCTAAAACTGAAGCTGGACTAAGTTCATTATCTGTTCTGTCTTCCACAGCAGAAGACACATTTGGCAGCAGTGGAGCAATAGGATTAACGAATGTATCTGTCAGAATAACATACTGCAGGAGCCACCGCATTTTAATTATTTCCCTGCTGCTGGAACATAGTTTTAGTTTTAGAGTGTACTCTTGATTTTCTCAGTCTATTGTAATGAACAGAATTCCATGTGAAACGTGGGTGTAAAACAAATAGCCAAACCATAAAACAAATTATTGAAATATAAAATTGCATAATTGGCATAATTTTTAATAACCGCGATTTTTTTCCATTCAATTTAGTCACGTCCTGTTTCACACCCTACCTAGGCTTCCCTCGATCACACTGTTGTTGAGGGCTGGCATGTGCTTTCTCTGAGTCACATAAAGCTGCCGTCACATGTTTACCAACAGCTGCCAACGCAACATTATCAGACAGCTCAACACTCCTGTAAGAAAACCCTGTCAATTATGTTGCATCTGCTTAGAGACATCCATGCTGGCTACCTCACCACTGGTGAGAGGGAGGAGAGGCACGGCTTTTCTACCCAACCAGAGAGAGCAAGGCCAGCCAGATACATTTCAGCAAGAAAATACAAACTGAGATTGTGTGGTTTCCATAAAACCAGTGTTTGGAGACACCCAAACATTGGCTTTATGGGCAAAAAAATTTGCACTTTGTGATCTTCTGATTCAGAGACTGACGCTTTACCACTGCGCGATGTGCGGCCTCCCTGTCTCTGAGCAAGCTGTTCATGGGTAAGGACAGCTGAAAGTTCTTCTGTGTGTTTATGTGTCTTCTGTGTGTTTTACTCCACATTTGTTTCTTTGTGTTTGTGTTTTTCAGCTTTTTGTCCTTTTCCGGCCTCCTTATCTATGACGTGAAAGGCTCTCTTTCCAACGCACATTGTTAAAAGGACTTGACCATCCTCCCTCCCTCCCTGTATATTACAGAGTTGACTCAACCACAAAAATTTATTTTTTAAACGAATAACGCTCAGTCTCTAATCAACAGAGCTAAAACGTGTATATACTCACACACTGAAGCAGCTTTGTACAGTATTGTAGCTAACAAGTTTATTAAGACTTCCAGTCACCAATTACTTAACAACTCGCTTTGAGGGAAGTGTGTGGTGCGTTTAGGTGTCAGACACAATGCAAACTGGTGGCTCTAAGCTTCCATTACTTGTAAACTTCATTAGTCTCATGGCTCTAGTGCAAAAACTAAAAAGAATTTGGAGTAAGGGGACAACTGCACAAATTAGATTTTTGGCAGAACTATCACTTTAACCTCATTCTTCCTCTGTCCGGATTTTTCCATGGCAAATCCCTTTGTGGGAACTCACCCGGGCTACAGACTGTCGGGAGCGCAGGAGAGTGAACTTGCTGAGGTTCTTCTTGCTGTGGCTCTTGGCCTTGCGCACCTCCTCTGCTCGTTCATACTCTGCCAGGTCAAACACCTCGTGCGTCTTTCCATCGTTTTTCATCTATAGAAAAGAGAGAAATTCAGTTAACAATGTCCACACAACCAGAGCCCTCCACCACCTAGGAGGGAACCAGTTGTTGTTCATGTGTCAATTAATTGACAGCCATCTGTGGCCCTTTCACACGCTGACTGTGCTGCTGACTGTGGGACACAGCAGGCCATATTGACTTCAGCCCGAGGGACAGGGGTAATTACTAATCACTGTTAACGTCAGGCTCACGCTGGGACACGGAACGCTCAAAGCTCACTCCACAAAGACAATTGAAAATGAATTACTAATATCATCTCACATATTACTTCCCATGCAACCCTTTCAAGGTCTGAAACATGAAACCGGGATCTCACAGCATACGGCATGAGAATTAAATACCACAGTGAATATACACCTAATTATTAGTGACTACTGATATAAAATAGTCATCTGTCAGTATGTACAACTGGGTACTAGTCAGTATGTACAACTGGGTACTATCAAATCCAAGATTTTAAAATCTATATAAAAAGGGACAAAACGAAATTGAATGCTTTTTGGTTCTATAACCAACAGAAACAATTAAAATGCTTCTTTTTACATTAAATATTTCATATTTGTTCAATTCAGTGTTATTGCACAAGCACAAAGCTTTGGAGTTTCCATTCTATTTCAGACAAAGGCTAGTGAACAGTCTGAACTGTCTTCAGTAGGGCCAGTCTCGCATTCCTATTATTCTGCCTGTGACCCGTCTGTGAAAACGCCTCATTTAAACACAGGACAATCCTCATTAAAGCTGGCTGAGTAAAAAAAAAAAAACCCAGAGGTTTATGGACCCTGAGCGTGGGGTCAGGTAGCTATTCTCTTTTAGGACTGCAATTCCCAGAGGGCAGCTGTAAATGTTACAAGCGTTCATAGACGGATAGAGAATGTATGCGGAGTGGTGGTGGTACTCCTGTATTTTAGTCTGACTGTAGCGGCCACATAGGCTCACTAAGATGGTTCATGGGAAGACACGGCATACTGGGTCAGAATTCAGTATGGTTGCTAGGCATTCACCATAGCAACAGAAATGAACAACAAAGGAATCCACTATCAGTGAGCCAGAGCGAGTCAAAAAGATCGGAGTTCATGCAGTGAAATATCAAAACAGGACGCGTGCGAGCGCGCCAACCCCACCCTCATTTGCAGACAAACGAGCTGCAATCTGTTCCACGGGAATCATCAAAAGTGCGGAATAAAAAGGAAACTAACACCATGTATACATAACACTAGTGTATGTAACCTCATTCTGGTCTCCTGGAGTTAACACGAGAGCGTGCGCAGATAGTGAGAAAGAGTGTGCAGGCTAATGCTAATATGGGGCAAAAGACCCCTGAAGGAACATGCCTGGCCTCCCTCCATCACATCAATATTTCACTCTCCTGCTGTTGGCCCAGCACGTTTCAGGCAGGGGGCCATCCTCATCCAAGGATTAACCACCTCCAAAAATAACTCACGAACCAACCACCCTCGTACAGCAAGGACATTCTACTCAGCCAAAAAAAAAAAAACCGCAAAAAGGAAAACCTAAGCTTCCTAAAGCATCCTGTTATAAATTTTGCATTCACTGTATGTTTTTTATTAAAGTGGTGGGACCAGCGTTCCCAGAAAGCAGGGCTGCATCCTAGGCATCATCTGGCATAAATAATGACTGTATGACTTGGCTGCTTATGGAAGATGCAAATTTCAAGCAGTGAGCTAATGATTTTGGAGGGCAGCACTAGAAATGAAACCACAGGCTCTGTGTCACAAACATGGCTGCTCTACAGCAAAGTGTTCACTTAAACGCAAGGCAAGCAGAGCGGTGGGACCATGAACAGAGAGCCTGTGCTGGATCCCTTCACAGGGGAACCATAAAGGAAGTTCCTATTAGTTTGGCTCCAAACTGTAGTCACCATGACTTGAATACCCTACAATTACATGCCCGAGGGTTTATTTCTGTACAAACTAGGTTGGAATTAAAGGTGGAAAATGGATTTGCAAAATCCCTTGAATCATAGCGGAAAACGTTCTTAAATCTCATTGGCAGAGTTATTTTTGAGGCCAACCAGCTCTCTCAAAATAGAAATCAACATCATTAAAATAATGGGCATATGTAAACCTCTCAGGCTTCTGCCACTCTAAATAAAAGACAGAGCTAAGCAAACTAAAAGATCACAATTCACTGTGTGAGTGATTACACTGCTTTTACTGCAGGCTCATTTACATCTGCAATAAACCGCTGTTAGGTCTGTCTTAATTTTTTCATTCTACAAATAACAAAGCTCATGCATAAAACATGCAGTGGTACCGCTGTGTAGCACAGGTTGCGTGATTCACTTGTGATGAGAGCTTTCAGGAAGGGCTGAGCCGGTATTAGGATTCACTTACTATCCTGCCACTCATGCAATCACAGCAAAGCTGATTCTGGAACATCACTTTTTTGTCAACCTAACCAAACATCTCCTGGCTTGACATGTTTTTTTGCCAGCTAATCAACTGATCATTTGAATCTAAAATAATTGGAAATGATCAGAGTCTCTGTCTGAATAATCTGAAGCTTCCTGCCCAACTGGTAATTGCTGCTGGTACATAATGAGCCTAAACGATTGCAAGTCAACGTAAATAACTGATCAGAAACATCACTCTGATCATTAAATTCACAGCATACAAAACTGAAGTTTGATCCCTAATATATATATATATATATGTGTGTGTGTGTGTGTGTGTGTGTGTGTGTGTGTATGTATATATCTGTCAAATATACAAAACCAGACAAGGCCTTCATTTTCAAAAGTAAGCAGGGGCAAATCAACATTAATAAAAGTGTTCTTATTGGATTTAAATGCCATTTTCAATTGTAGCAATATTTTGAAAGAGATCATTGAAGTTAAGTGGTCTGTTTTACCTCAGCAAAGCCGTCTTTGTGTAGAGGTGTTAATAGGTTTCAGATTTTGAGGTTTCCATCCCTTCCCTTTCACCCCTCACTGCTCACTGATCATTTTATACACAGTCAGCCAACAGTACCCTAATTATTCTGATAAAAGAAATGAGAAAAAAAGTTCCATTCTAACACTACAAGGCCTGCAAAAATAGCTTTGCGATTCCATAAAGTGATTCACACTTAGCAGGAGCATGGACACAATAAAAGTAAAAAGTCAAAATGTAATTTTGATTTCAGGTAGTCTTTAACAAGTTGTCAGTCGAGCTCTGTTATGCAAGTTTCCACCTAATAAGACCCTGCTAAAATGGTATTTAACTTAAATAGTTAAAAATAGATTTACATTCTGTTAATGTATTCTTTAAAGTTCAGTGAACTGAAAATGCTAAAGCAGCCCGGAAACCAAGTGGTCAAACCAAATGGATTTGTCCACAAGACAGTGTTCTATATGTTCTGTATTGGTGCAACTGATGCACTGTACACTGAAGTTCTCACACAACACACAGTAAGTGCAAGCACATCAATTATTCACACCAGGCCTATAGCAAGCATTTGAGTATAAGCACTCAGACACTTAAAGAAGCTTGACTTTCTCCACTGTACAAACCATACATGACACACCAGGCAAGCGAGAATAAAGAGGCCATTTTATCAAAGTCCCTTGATGCATAGCAATTTCTCCTATGCCTATTAAGAGCGATTTACATCATACAGTTGCTTCCACTCAAATAATCTTGGCAGGCGCAGCGCTGTCTCAAGCAGTGTGAAAGAATACAGTGATGTACAGTATATGCTGTCACTCAGTCGTCAGCTCAAGGACATTGTAGACTCCCCCCAGGGCCTGTACACACCTGAAGCAGCCAGTACCACCAGTATGATGCAACCTGCTGACACTGTCTATGGTAATGGTAAAAATAACCCTGAGTGCCTGAGCGCGTCAATGCAGAGCAACATATCACACAAATGGACTATATAATTTATTGTACTGCAGATCAGTCTGTGATGCTCTTTTACCTCCACAGACCTGCTGGTGCATCTAGATGTTAACTGTTCACTCATGTAACATAATAATAATATGCTTATACTGCATTGTACTCCATGTAGTTACTGAATAATAAGGCCTACAATTTGGACATTCACAGGAGCTTGCGGGGTTAAACATATGAATAGGTATTCAGAACCTGCCGTTTGTTATTCGATCTGTGAAAGCCACTGTGTAGAATATTCAAAGTTGTTGTTATCATAGAGAGAGTTCATTCGGCTAGGTGGTTGAAAATGCTGCTCACTCTGGTAGGACTAAAACCATGATACCGCACTTTTAAATACAAACTGAGTTATATATATTCTGTACATCTTCTATAAATTACCATTTGCAGCTTTAGGAATATTTATAAAACCAGTAAAAATTAAAATAAGACAAGAAGCATCACATACGTTTAAAATATAACTGGAGTTCAAAGGTCCTGTTAAGCTAAATTAATGGCTTAAATCATTTTTCTTATTGCAAAGTCCTTGAGAGCTTTTCACCGAAAGAATAGATGAGTGAGGATACAAATTTACATTTAGTCAAATCAGCAAATGCAGTCATGGCCAGTGCAGTACAACAAGCTCTGTGTATAAAGGGCTTGGATAGATAGTACATGTATAGAAATGATGCTGCTGGAACTTGCCTTTAAGGAAATATGCCAATTCCAGTAGTAATGAATTGGCATATTGGCATATTGGCATATCTACGTGTTTTTTGTAGCTGAGTGTATTTGTGTGTTTTTGGGTGTATCCGTGTGCGTGCATGTGTGTGTGTACGGGGGGTGTCATGGTTTTGCATTCGGAGCCCTGGGTATCCTCAGGCACAAAAAGAGTTGCAGCTGCAGCTTTGATCTCCTAATGTGTGTAATGGCAATTGTACTTCATCCAAGAGACTGCAGCTGAGCGAGTGAGGGACTGAGCAACACACTTAATGCAGTTTCAGTTAGAGGCCTGAGTCTGAGGGGCTGTTGGGGTGTCTCACTGTATTGGTACACTCCTCCATCTTGCTACCCAAAGTGACAGCGTTGCAAAACCAACTGGCCTTAAGGCTATGACATAAGAGTGCTGCTGCACTTCTCAGGAAATCACAGTCATTTGTGTGTTCATGCTTCCAGTGCCCAGCTGATTTCATTACAGAATTACAGACATGTTTTGGATCTCCACTGAACCAGAAAGAAGACACTCTAATTTCACTAAATGTGGTTGATTTCTTCTCATAGATCCTTTCCAAAAAAGTGTCTGGGCAGAGTATTCAGAAGGCAATACAGAAACATTTGGACAAAGCAATAAGATAACAAAGCTTTTATAAGAAAATGCACCTATGTGGACACTTCCAGCTGCAGGATGCCCCTTAAAAATGAAATACAGTACTGTGCAAAAGCCTTAGACACCTGAGAAAATGACATTTAAAACCTATTTATCTGAGCAGTATAAGTTTTTTTTAAAAGCCAATATTAAAATACATACAAATAAGTTTAATACAGTAAATTGTGATTTTATACGTATGTATGTGTTTGCTTAACCATTCCCAGACCTCTCCTCATGGAAGCACAGTATTACATTGTAGTTCTCATCAAACACCTCAAACACCAGATTTGACTCAATCGATTCTTTATTAGATTAAATCAGGAGCTGCTGATGGAGTTTCACAAATCCATCCAAAGTCTGGAGGCATCGAGGTAAAATCTGGACCCGAACCTGCGTTCTTCTAACCAGCTCACAAAACTTCAAGTAGTTTTTTACAAAACAAATCTTGATCTTAGTTAATGCTTTCTTGTTTGTTTGCATTCCAGTGTTAACTTGTGTATTTGCTGGTAGAAAGTTCCTTACTGCTCAGATAAATGGCACCTTGCACAGGAGCCTAAGACTTTTGCCCAGTACTTTAAACGGGAAATAAAATGGGAACATGGCCAGTTTTCTAAAACCTGTTCGGCACATTAAAGGTTTTTAGTAAATTCTGTCCAGAAAATCATGACCATGTTAATGTCTGGGTTATTTAAACACAGTGACAGGCGTATCATGTTCTACTGTGCCTCCTGAAGTCCAGAGACAGAGAAGCCCCTTTTCTCAGTGACAGTCTTTATATAACACAGGTGACTTCTTATTATGTGGCACAATGCTTGATGTTAAAATGCACAGTCCAGAGAAGCCAACTTACCTCTTTTTCAAAAATATACAGGTGATCCCCTTTGAGCATCACAAAGCGGTTTCTCCAGATCTCCCTGAAAATGCCTTTGCCACAGAACTTGCGGATCCAGCCCACTTTGTCCGGCTGTGATGACAGCTGGTTGGCATCTTGAAGTCCCTACGTGTACAGAGAGTAAATCCCAGCCTTACATAACAGAGGAAAATGTCAACCCTCTCCTCCACAAACCCACCCTGATAACCTCATCTCTTCACACTTAAACATGGCAGGTGCTGCTGCTGACCCTGGCAATAAATTCCACACACTGTGTCTCACTTTTAAGGGTGTGGCCAATGAGCTTAAACACTCTATTTAAAATAATAATAATAATAATAATAATAATAATAATAATAATAAATAACCTGTGCCCCTAGCCCTCAGGGGACGCCTCCCATTTACACATAAAGCAGCATTAAATCTGTATGTTACACAGCAGATAACTGCAAGACAAAGGAGTCCCCCAAACCTATCAGCAATTAAAACACTGTGATCTAAAAACGTGACAGTATTCACCTGCGCTGTGTAATTTCAATGCACAGGCTGGTACTGGCATGTTATAAAAGCCTGGCATAGCACCGTTAAGGAAATAACGTAGAATTTACTCAACATTTAAAGATGAGAATCTCACCCTTTTGACCAAATGGCTTTTCTTCATGTTGAACGTGAACTATGGGACTTTTTCTGATCTAGATTCCCCGCACTGGTCCGGCAGGTCTGCTGTGAAAGAGCTGCACTGCAGGCTGCGCCGCTCCTCCTCTTTGTTGGCGAGTTTTTCTGTCTGCACGCCGCTCACGGAGCTGTCGAGAGGCTGGGAGCAGCTCTTCGCTGTCGTGACGGTTTGCAAAACACGGGCATAGTGTTTCCACTGGTTTGGGAGGCTCCCAGAGAGCTGCTGAGAGTTGCAGTGAGGCAGACTGGGGGGCTGCTCAAGTAAAGGGGGGCTCCGCTGCGCCCTCCACCGGACAGTGACGCTGTAGCATCCTGACGTCACGGCAGATGTCAGAGCAGCAGCTGGAGTACACAGGATGCAAAAGTGCTTTTTGGGGGAGCTTCTTCGGAGCAACACTTCAGTTTTATATATCAGGATACAAAAATGACCTTTGGCACTAAAGTAGACTGATATTTCGTAAATACTTAGTGGTGCAACTGGTGGCCCGGTGGTTAGGGAGTTGCTTCTGCAATCAGAAGGTCAGAGGTTTGTATCCTAGGACGGCCAGTGACATCACTGAGGAACCCTTGAGCAATGTACCGTCCCCACACACTGCTCCCTGGGCAACACTGTCAACACCCCACTGCTTCACTCACGTGAATGGGTTAAATGCAGAGGGCTCAAGTAATTTCCTCTGGGTTTAATATAGTACAATATATATACTTTTTAAAAATCTATCCTTCAAGAAAATATTTGAGTTTATTATTCTCCTTTACAGGCTTTAAAGAGTTTTGTTATATTGATGATGGAAGCCAAAGCCTTGTTATCACCTGTTCTCATCAAGCATCTACACACATTAGGGGCAGCATTTCCCCTCACAGGATCTGAGGTCAGTTTCCTAAAAGCAAATGGTGTTAAGATGAAGTTAATGTTCAGAAATGTTCAAAAAAACACTAGCTCTATTATCTTACAGTGATCTACAGGTTACCACACCTACATAAACCCTTTGTGACAAGTGATATAAGCTACATGAACACAAGGCTGGTATCAGCTGTCATGAAAGCTGACGTTCATTTTGATGTCAAGACGATACACCACTTGTGTTGTAACACCTTGATATTTGCTGACAAGTTCACATCATGACACTCTCTGGGCTGAATGTTATGACAACTGATGTTGTAGCGCCAAGTGTTTCCATTATGCCAGAGAGACATGTTGCTCATGCTGTGACACAGCTTGTCAAGTTAGGTTACTTGAAAAGTTGAAAAAAAAAAGCTGATGACTTTGCAGTATGTTTTGTACTTTAAGTGTAAAATGTAGACCAACACTTTATATATTAGAGTACTAATGTGTCCTTGTCTACTGATATTGAACTATACTGTGCTTGGTACAAATGCAGTTTTGGACAACCTTTCTGTGGCCTAAAAAATAAATGTATCTTAGTACAAGTCTGTAAGCTTTGATTCCTTTTCTGTCTCAGTCAAAAACAAAATGTCAAGAGGCCTTTAAATAGACTTCAGGGAATGATACAACATAAAAGATGCTTATCAAATGATTCAGCTGTCAAACGATTAATGATCATGTTTATCATTTTGTTTATTACGCTTGATCATAAAATATCCATCATTTCTTCAGAACATAAAGTATATCACACTGTACAGAATCTAACAATAAGTGTCAGAATGCTGTGTGTCCATTCTGAACATCCGTTTTGTGGACTACCAAAATCCCTGACCACCACAAATGACATATTGGAGAGAGATTAACACTTAACATACACAAATCAAACAAACTCATGTGTTTTAGTAGTATATGCAAGATTGTTAGTGGTGGGGACGTTTAGCAGGAAAGTGTAGTAAAATGAAACATCATAATTATAATGAGTGCAGAGATTAGTATTACACTGTTAGAAACTGCTAGTAGACACTACAGCAACTGGTAACAAATATACAGTTCAATAACTTACACCCAAAGGAAATGTACAGACTGTTGCCTTTTTAAAGACATTAGATGTTATGAACCAGTACTGTCAAAAGAAAAGGCAAGACATACTTATCTCCGGTACCATACTCACAGACATTAGAGACTAATGCAGTGGTCACAAGCCCCCTGGAGATTTACTCTCCTGTACTGTGCTGGACTTCTGCCACCATCTAACCTGATGCTAAAACACCTGATCCAGGCAATTAAGAATGTGGCAGATTGTGACTAGAATTGGGTTGGTGACCACTGCACTAATGTAAAGCAGAACCATCGTCACCATGGAGACTGGCCCGTTCTCATCCTCTCAGGTGTTATCTTCCAGATTACATGACAACAGATGTCTCAGATTTTAGTTTTCATTAAAGAAAGATAAAAACATAGCAGGAAATGGAATTTGCACAGGGTTCTGTCTCTATTAAGTCTTTTTTTGAGGGCTGGTGGGTAAGGTTGCGATATTAATCGCTCTTATTATTACCATGACAGCGCTGTCATATGCTGAAGTAGCGATCACTCTTTGGGAACACAACATCTGAAGTTATCATGATTATACTCTCTTGATCATCTAACACATACAAATAGGTTCTGGTTTGTTTCACATAGTTTGATCGCCCTCAGAGATCAGGACACCTGGAGGATATAATGCCTTTGAAAGAAAGCTGAGACATTTCAAATTCATGACACTGGAGAGGAATGTGAACAGCATAAGGGATGGAAGCATGAACCCAGCTTTTTGCTCAGACGTTACACAGCATTGTATTATGCATTCATGTTCGTTAATAAGAGAGCTATGGAAAAGCTCTCAGCGTCTGGTTGGTGGACGACTCGCCCCATGTGTTCTGTCTCCTCCACGCCCCAACCCTGCTGCTAATGTCACCTCCTCCAGGAAGCTGTGGAAAAGAAAGAGAAAAGCAAATTGTTACCACTGTTGCCACAGACAAATTACCTTAAGATAATGGGAAGAAGGACGGTGGTGCTTACTATTGTAATGAGTTCTTAGTAGAAAGGATGTAGCCAGTAACAAGCCAAAAAACTTTAAATCCCACAGGCTTATGAAATTAGCAATTACCACAGTAAGCAAAACTTTATCAAGAGTATGAAAATAATGAAAATGCACAAAGGCGTCATTCAGCACACATGAAATACTGATGAATTCAAATTAATGACGAGTAGTCTGAAAGAAATGAAATGTTGTAGTTTATAATGGGAGAGGTTAACACACAGAAAAAAGAAGAGAAAGTATTTGAAGGACTGACCTCTTAGTGTTGTGAATGGTTGTCCCTCCCAGTACAATGCGCACACCCGGCATGGTGCGATTCAGGTTGTAAACAGTCAGGGCTTCCTCATATGTGGCTCCTCCAATGATGAAGACAATAATGTCCTGTGGCCTGCAGTGGAGAGGAACACACTGACTGAAACAGTGACAGAGGTAACTCTCCAAACATTTACTCATATCTCATGTAGTGTAATCATGCACAGTATTACTAGGATGTATGGACTATTAATTTGACCATTTTTAAGAGCATTTTCTAAGAGACAGAGACCCATTGTTCATAGCTGGCATGTAATGCAGCTTGCAGTACACTAAACCAGGCATGATGACTAACTGGACAGCTAAAGCTAAAAACACATGAAGAGGATTTGAGATTAAAGGCCCATGGCTCAGTGGTGTTACATCGAAAGTGTATGAGTGTGTGTATCAGTTGAACCTGTCCCGCAGAGAGTTTGGCCCAAGGTAGGGGAACTGACTGTCCTTCAAACGGCCTTTAATCAGCTGATCCAGTGTGTCGTGCAACAAGGGCTGATGTTGTGTGTAGACGTTCTCAACACCCTACAAGCAAAGACAGACAAAAAGAAAAAGGAAAAAACAAATACAGTAATGAAACACAATCTTTAATAAAATCTCATTAAAAAATCAAGAGCATGTGCAAGATGACATTCAGTGCATAATCTTCTACCTTAAGCCCTTTGAAAAACTGTTTAGTCATGGCCACAGCATCTGTAGGGGCAATGAGATCACTTCCTCGAACCCGCTTTCCTCCATAGTCAATCACAGCCTGAACCATCTGTGGAGCCAGAGGAAGAGGAGAAACACAATTTACAAAAATGATACTTTCATGACATGGATTAGCAGTTATTGTACACCTCACACAGAACACAAAAGCATTAAATGTTGTAATCTACTAACTGCTATATCATCACCTTGCGGTATTTTTCAGACACCCCTCTCCTGTTGAGCTCTTCCATGAGGCTGGGTAAGATACTGCTGCTGTGTCTCTCGTAGCGCAGAGCGTACAGCATCACCAGCCGCACCGCGTCCAACTCTGCGACCCGCGGGCTCTGCAGCAGCCGCCGCACATTCTGTAGGCACACAGAGAGGCTTCAGTCGCATTTCAGACTTTTGTCTCAGTCACATTTCAGACTTTTGTCTCAGTCACATTTCAGACTTTTGAGGAAAAAAAAGTCACATGACCCAAGCCAAGAAAGAAAGTAAAGCCTTTCAGCTCAAGACCAAATCAAATAGGACTTGGTCATGAGTCGCACTGGGCCCTCAGTAACCTTTACTCCTGCTCAGAAGAAGCAAGCTATATAAAGCTGTGTGTTAGCATGAGTCATGAGGCATGTGTTAATGAGCATGCAGTGTGTAAGGCACCTGCTGGGCACTGGAATGGTCATTCTGGCAGGCCAGCTCCTGCTCCACCTCAGACAACTCCATCAGTTGCCTCTCACTGACCAGACGAGACAGTTCTCCCACCACAGTCACATGCTTGCTCACTGTGCCTGACATTTTCTTAAACTGTGGATAGTTATCCACAAAGGCCTGCAGACAGGGAGCAGACACTTGTGAAATAACAGATACTAGCAGTCTCCAAGCACTCCTTAGATTGTTGCTTTAAAGTCACACCCTCTGACCCACTGAGCCCAAAGGATCAAGATTTGAGCTCATATACAAAAAAGGAATAAGGAATCTTATGAAAATATATATATTTTTTTCTTTATATAATAATATATAACAATGTATACATTGATAATGTATACTAATAGAAAACATCAGTATGACAACATATTCTTTTTCTTTGAATATCTATATCCTCACCTTCATGTCAGAAATAGACTCTAGTTTCTGTTGGCCTTTTGGCCTCTTCTTTTGAAAGTCCTCCATCAAATTCTTAATGTTTGTTCCAATTTCACCAAAGTTTAGATACAAGTTCTGTTTCAGAAAAAGAGGTTCTATAAATCTTCCAGTGCTTTAGTGATTTCACACAGAAAGAAACGTTCAACAGATGCAATACTACTAAGTAAAGGCATGGTTAATATTTCACTGCATAAAACACCTTGCTGGATTTCCAGGCTGATTAATTGAAGGCCAAGACTAAAAAGGTTCAATTAAGTCATGGCCTTCAATTAATTGATACTGTAAATCCAGCACAAACATAATCCTAATCTGAAATGCAGCACATAAAGGTCATATGAATGCTGTCATGATTATTATTGTCTTCAGGATCATTCATTCAGTCTCATGTTACCCACATTGGCGTAGAACTCATCATTCTCAGCAGACAGCACCACCTCCCTCAGGTCTTTACTGATGCCAGGAACTCGTGAAAGGTCTATTCGGTTGTTGTTGAGACCAAGCATCTCATGAACCATAGCCTGGTATGTCCACTACAGCACAAACACACAACATATCCAATGACAATAACTGGAATGTTACATAAGATTAAGATGACCAGACAAAAAAAACATCTAAACAGAGAACACCATTCCTTAACTCATTTTTAATATATGATTGTACAATTAATACTTGTGGTTCTCTTGGAAGGTACTTCAGTTCACTATTGTGTGAAGTAATTTAACATATTAAATGTGCAGTAGAATCAAAAGACCAGAGCACAGCTCAGCTATTGGTCTCTACTGTCCTCTGGTGACCACAACGACTAATTACAACAGAGGAATAGGTGAAATCTAAAGAGTGTCCAGTCTTATCCACAAAATGTAGGTGTGACTGCAGGTTTTCATTCCAGTCAAGCAGGAGAACACCTGATTCCACTTGTTTACACAAATGGTCACATGTAGTCCAGCTTTACTGGAATGAGAAGAAATCCTACTAATTGAACGATTTTAATGTGTAAAAGTCAGAGGTTTAACAAAACAAAAGGCAGAGGCACTCACTTGGTTGAGGAGGGGTGTGATGGCATCATCACTTCTGTCCAGAATCAGCAGGAGAGGAGGCACTTCTGTTTTTCTAAAGTCAAACAGCTCATACTCCTTGGTGATAATTTGCTAAAAGAAAAGGGAAAATGCCAACTTTGAGGTGTTTTTTACAGAAATACTGTACCTAGTAAAAATGTGATATGAAAATAAACACATATTCATGTAAAGTTAATGGGTTCTTGTTTTGAAAACTTCATAACTATGATTTCCAATTGCTCAGCATGTCCCAATGGAGAGGCTCAGAGTATTTTATTAAGAAGTTAATAATGAATATGAGGAATAAATAGTTAATAAACATCTAACAAAACATCTCCACTTAAGCTCAGTAATACATATATCTTACTTTAACACTCTCAGCCAGTCTCTTGGCCATGTCAGAAGAGAGCTGGTAGCGGATCATGGGACACTTCTTCAAGGCCAACAACACAGAGGTCAAACCTTGAGTGACACGTGGAAGAACACTGGGTTCCCAACTGCGACCCTGAGAGAAACACGCTGCATGGGTCAAGTACAGTGACACAGAGTGTGGATATTTAACTTTGTCATTTTGAGACTATACTGAAACTAGGCATTGAAATGTAGTTTTTTACATTTTTCTATAGCCATTTCAACTTTCAAGAAAACCAAATCGAATGTTTCCTACCCTGGCTACCCCTTGTAAGTTAAGAGAGAAAAGATGAGGATTCACAGCGATGAAGTCTCCATAGAACTCCTGCAGGGAGAACACACCTCAATGTATTTTGTTTTTACCTGAAGTCAGTAGAAGGCCATGTATTTCTGAAAACGTCCACACGTAAACAGCGTTTTGGGTCAGTGAAAAAGGAAGTTTTTTGAAAACTCCGGCCAAAGTGACGATTTTTGTAAACTCCGTTTCTGCGTCTACGTGTGGACGAGAAAAACGATGATTTTGAAAAAAACGGGCCATTTCGCGTCATACTGTGCGTCACAATATGCGCCATGTTTACATTAGGTCTCATTCTACAATGGCCGCCTTATAGAAAGTACTACCGCTCTCAACCTTGTTAGAAGTTTTGGCATGTTTATACTAGGGGTGTCAAATTAACGCGTTAATTTCGATCAATTAATCACAGAAAAAATAACGTTTTTGGACTTGGACTTTTATTTTCTGCAGGGTTTTTATTTGGCTTTTATTTCTGAATGTATATTTATACTGTTCTTGCCTTTGTGTCTCTGTATGACTGTTCTTTCATAACATAAGCAATTTCCTATGGGATCAGTAAAGTTTTCTAATTCTGATTAATTGTTACACAAGCTTACTGACCTGCACCTCAGCAACGACCTCCTGCTCATCAGCCTCAGCCAAAGCTTTCACTTCGCTTTTACTAATGACGTTACTAAAATCTACAGAAAAAGAGAAACAGGCCCAAAATAAATATACACAGTGAACAGTAAATCTTATAATGTAATTAAACACTGAGTTCTTGTGCTGTTGTAATACTATCTAGAGATAACAACAACAGGGACTGGATGTTTCTCAGCCAGTCAGTGCCATTACTCACAGATGAAATAAACACTGTATTTGGGCCGGCGCAGCTCTTGAATCAGGTTCTCTACATTTTCCTAAATAAAGAGAATACAATTATTAATGTTGTTGACAAAAACTCATCCTGGATCTGAGTGGATTCAGATGTATCCTTACTTTCAGACAGAGCAGGTTGTGATAAGCAACCAACGCACTCACAAAGTCTTGCATCTTTTGATTGTGAGATAAACCTATAAACTCTAGTGTCCAAAGTGTTACCTTATTAGTTTCTGTTAATTAATGCATAAAAACACATTCATTACATAGTTCAAGCATAGACTATTCTTTAAAATGCAGATTCTTCAAACAGTTTACAAGACATATACTTCAAATGTTTTGTGAAACTGATAAATGTGTTGTAAATGAGATTGTATCTGTGTATCTATGAATGAGATCCAGGCTGCTGAGCTGGCTAGACTTTTGTGCTGGGGTGCAAGAGGGAGGGTTAAGGCACATTTTGTATGTATTGGTGTTACAGGATAATTAGAGTATTTTTACAGATTTGTCAGTAGAAGCTTTTTCTATTTTCTGCTCAGAAATAAGAAACAGAGGACTCGACTTTGGCCCAACATCCAAATCCATATGAATCTACCCATAGTCTTCCATATATTCACATACAACACTATTGTTTAACGTTGTCATCTTCAACATGAGTCAGATAGTAAGCCCTGCCTGCACTTGCTTGCACTTGATGGTGTTGTGCATGAAGGCAGTAATGTCATAACAACAGGGATACCTTGGTTGGTCGCAGGAAGCATATGGCCTTCAGATGTTTCATGTTGTCTCTATTTTGGGAGTCAATCCGCTCAAACAGGTAGACCTCTTTCTGCAGGATCTCGGACTGTGTGTAGACCATACTCACAATGCTGGTCTATGCAGAGAAACGTACCAAGTACATATTAGAGAAAGAAAAACTGACTGAAATTTGTTGTAAAACAACATATTGTAAGATACTTGAAAAAAAGAGTATCAAGTAAATGAAATCTTTTATCTATCTTGAAACATATACATCTAAACATACATACATGCATGAAAATGTATCTTTCTGTATGTATGTACATATGTATCTACCTATCTACCTCAAAACACATCAGTCCACACACACATACATAGATGCACAAAGTACATACATATATACACTATTGGGACACACTTATTTTTCAGTGTGTGGGATAGGCTCCTTACTTCCAGTAAAAGACAATCTTAATGCTTCATTTTGGATAACGCCATGCTTCTGACTTTGTGGACACAATTTGGGGAAGGCCCTTTTCTATTCCAGCATGACTGTGGCCCAGTGCATCAGTAAGGTCCATCAAGACACGGTTGGAGTTCAGTTTGGAAGAACTTGACTGGCCACACAGAGCCCTAACCTCAACCCCATCCAACACCTTTGATGAGCAAGAACGGAGACTGTGAGCCAGGCCATCTCATCCAACATCATTGCCTGGCCTCATAAATGAATGAATGGGCACAAATTCCCAAAGAAACACTCCAACATCTTGTGGAAAGCCTTCCATGAATCGTGGAAGCTGTTATAGCTGCAAAAGGGGGACCAACTCCATATTAAAGTCTATGTATTTGAATGAAATGTTATTAAAGTCCGTTGTTGAAATGGTCAGGCGTCCCGGGTCCTTTTGCCCATATAGTGTACGTGCATGCAGATGTATTTTTACGTATGTATATATCTGTCTCTAAACACACCCATTCACCCACACATACGTAAATACACACAGTACATGAAGACAGATGGATTATTAGTAAGAGCATGAATTCAGAACCTGCTTTAAGTCTTTTAAATCGTACTTACCGTCTCTTTATCCATGAGCAGAACCTTCATTCCTGGTCCACTGCTTTCTATCATTTTGGACACATACTGCTTGACAGCTAAAGTCACGTTCATTTTGTCAGCTCTTTCCTTTCCTGTGTCTTGTTACATAAATTTCTCAGTCTCCAATAAACCGTTGCTGTGTAAAAGAGTTGTAGAGCCCGTTCACCTTCTGTCAGAGTATTCTGTTATAAACAAAAACTACCAGCACGACAACGGGGTCCTTCCGGTATGTAGAACACAATGTAAGGCTGATTTGAGATCTTCTAATCTGAGCCTAAATAGTGAGCGCTTATCTACTACTTCAGCAATACAACTGATCCCCAAACAGCTCATCCACAGAGGGAAAACTATCCCACCATGCACCGCGACAAAGTAGCACGGAGTATGTTAAACGCCATATTAGTAAGGTCAACAACTGTTAATTTCCCAGAGACGTTAGAAAGATACGATAAACCTTTATTAGTCCTACAAGAGGGAAATTTGCATTGTTACAACAGCAAAATGGACAGAACAGCAGTACAATCAATAGAATAAAAGCTATACAACACAACAGTGTGATATAAAAGTACACTTTACAAATAATACAAAAATATAAATATGTACATACACATATGCATATAATGTATATATATAATGTATAACTAAGTCCATCCATAACAGTGGTGTCAAACCTGTCCAGAAAGGGCCGCTGTGGGTGCAGGTTTTCGTTCCAACCAAAAAGAAGCCACACCTGAGTAA
>JBBPCX010000147.1:14596118-14614191 GCA_037974365.1 Hydrocynus forskahlii | reverse complement strand
AGACTAGAAGTAGAGCGTTCTGACCCCCCCCCCCCAAATTTACTGTGGATTCTTTCAACAAATTTTAGAGATTAAAATGGCAAACTAACAGTAACGTCTGTGGCTGTAAGCAGGCTGTATCTCTGACTGATTTTAGCAGCACAACAAGCATATCAATCATTCTAGCCATTAGAAAAAACATCAAATCATGTCTTGTTACATTGTACATGAGTACACCTTTACCTTCCGGATTTACAAGCAGTGTTCTCTCCTTCAGCTCCCATGGCGGACAAGCAGCTGTTTCCCAGTGTTTTGCAGCCTCTTCAAATGACTGCGAGTGACACCCCTGGCCAAGTCGCCAGCGTAGCCTCGCAGGTTTGTCCATTCTGTCTTGCACTGGTTACAAATATTGAGTGTCTCTCTATAAAATGAGTGATATAACAATATATTAAAAAAGGGCAAAACTTAAGTTTTTAAACCCACCCCCAGGAGCCTCAAAGCAGTCATCAGAACATTAAAACCCCTGTAGGTTTGATTCTACCCACTTCTACTGGTCAGTCTGTCACTTTTCTGACTCCAGGTGAGGCATACTCTTCAAAAGCACAATTTTTTCCACCACACATAGATATTTAATCATGATTCATGTGAAGAACGTTTTTTCAGATTGCGCATAGCTAAGAACATATAACAGCAAAGATTATGCTTTCTTTCTTGTTTATACTTTATTATTATGACTAAAATCCCACCTATTTTCCTCAGCTCAGGCAAGTCTGTTCGTCACTTCACAGCTTGCTTCTCCATCAGCCAAGCCTAAAGCAACTGCTCCAGGAACCAACACAGTTCGGATTCCAGTCAATCTCACTATTCGCAGCCCTGATGGCATGCGAAAAATCACTGCTATAGCCTCTGCTGAAATGCCTGCTCTGGGTTTCTCATCATCCCACGTCCCTCCACTCTCCGCTTCAGAGGACTCTGGTATCGTCCAGTAAAACTTCTGAATGTATTAGTAAATGGTTTTAAAGTATATTTCTCTCATAGATTATGCCACTGTAACACTCAGTAAGCAAAGTTCTTTCATCTGGTGTCTTTTACACAGTTTCTCTTGGTTTCATTATGTTTCTCTCCACTCTGTTGTAAATCTATAGTGCAAACGAACACCCCTCTGTTTGCCGTACCGCCCTCAGGTGCTGCTGAAGTGGCGAGCCCCCCAGTGCAGCTTCCAGAGGTTGTTACAGTTCCAGCAACAGTGTCCAAACACGCAGCCCCAGCAGCTGTGTCCACCCTTACAAACCCAGCTGCAGTGGTGACCCACACAGTTTCAGCTGCTTCGCCCATCCTTTCAGTTCCAGCCAAAGTGTTCACCCAGGCTTCTTCTCAGAACCCTCATCAAAACCTTGCTGCTCTGGCCACAAAACCACAAGCAGAGACCTCTGCTCCTCATACTCTTACTACCCTAGGTGAGAAGTCATTATGTTATGTTTGTTTGAGTAAAATTAGTTAACTTCTTTAATTATGTACAGTGAAATCAATCATATTGCTTCTAACAATTAATTGCTTTAAAAATTACGGGCATTGAACATATGTTTAACATATGATATTTCAAATAATTATTTGATGTATTAAATGATGGTGTAATGATGACTGCTGACATCTCAACAAAGGTGTAATGTATTGAATCCAGTGCACTTTCTTTGTCAAGCAAAGTATTTACTGTATCCTGACATAGGTTTAGGTGATTCTGTGCTACTGTGGCAATGGATTTTATTTGTAACCCTCTACAAACAAGTTATATTTTCCCATAACAGTAATCCTGGTGGATTTAGCCTAAGTATGTACATTGTATAAATGTGAATGCATTAGCATCAGCAAATGTGTGCATTAAAAAGTCTGATATGAGCATTGACCCATCCCCATATCAGTGCCACCCTAATAAGAATCAGTGTTTCATGTCATAAAACTGGTGTTCACTTATTTATTTTTTGAATAGGAGTGTTTTTTAAATTGAGATTAGGTGCATTATTGATTCGACCGTCTGTTTAATTTAGTGGTAGGTTGAATCAAATGTCTCTGTATTTACAGTATATCAGGGTGTGTCCAGGCCACCACAAACCTGCTCTGTGTGTGGTGCTTCCTACAGAGTTGTTCAGTCTCTTCGTGGCTATATGTGTGTAAGTCCCACCTCTCAACACACAGTGTGTTTAGGTCCTATATAAATAATGAACAGTGTTTTGGTATTTTTCTGGAAGTTATCACATTATTAGGTCGCAAAATGTACGGCTTAGTTCTGTGCACCTGTGTATTACTGAAATGTACCACTCAAACCACACCATCACAGTATTAAAAAAAAAAAAGAATAGCATCAGCTGTCAATCCTGAGTATGTACATATTTGCTACACATATTCATTATAATTAATGCTTTTCTTCATTTGGAAGATGTGAATAGTGTTCACTTTATTATAGCCATTAACTGAAAAAAACGAAAAGATTTTCCATATTTAAGTATGTCTGCATATCTGAAAAAGTTGAAAGTTGCTGAAATATTAGTAATTGTATAAACCAAAAATCTGTATTGCCCAAGCAGTAAGTTCTGTGTTGTGTGACACACTTTACTATCTATTTCAGCAATGCAGTCAGGAGCTCATAACAGACGTAAAGGCCTTGTTGGTTCAAACCAGAAAAAGAAAGCCAAGACGCGTCTCACACAGAAGCCCCACTGCCCCCACTTTTTCCTCTGCATCGGCCAGCAGCAGGCATCCTTCAGCCTCTCCTCCTCCTCCTCCTACGTCTCTGAAACACGTTACCACCTTTGCAATACCAGAGGGAGCTCCTAGTCCTGGAACTGGGGACTATGATCAGCACGGCAAGCTCATAATACTAGTGGAAGATTTTTTCTATGGGAAGGATCCTGGTCACCCAGTCCTGATAGAGAATGACCAAGTTCCCATCATAATGAAGTGTCAGCTCTGCGACAAGAAATTGAAGAACAACATCAAGTAAGATGGAGTTCAGTGGGCCTTGGGGAGGGAAAGCTTTGGGGGAAGAGGGATTAGTTACACCTGTGTATATACCTGTGGGGTTGAGATTTTCTAATTTGAGTTATGGTAGTTTCCAGTCTAGGATAATTGATTTCAAAAAGCAATCTGTGCAGTACTAAAAATGTTCTTTAACGTACCAATCAATCATAACATGAAAGATGTTCGCAGCAGATCCGTTAAGTCCTGTAAGTTGTGAATTGGGGCCTCTATGGATCGGACTAGCTTGTCCAATACGTGCCATAGATTCTTAATTGGACTGAGATCTGGAGAACTTGGGGGCCAGGTCCACCACTTGAACTCTGTCATGTTCTTCAAATCATCCCTGAACAATTTTTGCAGTGTGGTAGCATGCATTATCCTGTTGAAAGAGGCCATTATCCTTAGGATATACCTCTGCAATGAACAGGTGTGCTTTGTCTGCAGCAATGTTTAGGTAGGTGGTATGTATCAAAGTAACATCCACATGAACGACAGGGCTCAAGGTTTCCCAGCAGAACATTTCCCAGAGGATCCCACTGCCTCCGTCTGCTTGTCTTTTTCCCATGGCGCCATCTCTTCCCTAATGACACACACATGTCCACAGTATGGCCAGCATTAACGTTTCCAGTAATTTGTTATAGTATAAGTGTAAAGTGTCCATTTGTCACACATGAATGCACCACAGCATGGCATGGCACAACACACAGCATGAACAGTGCAAAATTGTTTTCTCATTTAACCCATTCAACCGAGTGAAGCAGTGGGCATCTAGCAACACAGTGCCCAAGCAGCTGTGTGTATGGATGGCATCCACCTCAGTGGTGCCACTGGCAATCCTGGGATTCAAACCCATGGCCTTCCTATCACCTTCCAGTGAACCTGTGTCTGGTTCACCAGTCGTCTTTGTTTGGCCTCTTTTTGTTAAATCCTAAGGACTGTTACCAGGAACACGCCACAAGACCTGCTGTTTTGGAGATGATCTGGCCTGGCTGTCACAATTTGGCCCACTGTGAACTTGCTCAGATCCTTGCGCTTGGCCATTTTTCCTTTATATTAAATTTTCTTTGATACATCCCACCTTTTGATAAGTGCTATTTTAATGAGACAGTTAATTCTCATTTCACCTGTCAGCGGACTTGTGTCTGATCAGTGTATGTACTAACATGCACTTGAACAACAGTTCTTAGTCTCTCTCTTGTACAACCTCCTGTCCTGTCCAGTTTTTCACAGCCTCAGTATGTGTGGCTGGGATGAAAGACTACACTGATATAGGAGCAACTGCATTTGGCACTCCTGGTCTAAAATGCTCTGTTGTTGAGTTTTGTTGAGACTTTTGTTCGAGTTTGTTTAATTTGTCTCTAGGCACAACAGATTTGTCTTGGTTTAAAGCTTACCACGATATATAGATACGTTGGGAGTGTATACAATCATCTGCTTTATCCTAAACCTAGCTTGCCATAGTTTAGCAGACCGGCTTGGACGCTCTCTCTACCCACTTCTCTCTTTGCAGGCTGATGAACCACATGAAACATCACATGGAAATGGAACTCCAGAGGGGTGATGTGGACTGCCACAATGTGTGCCAGCATTGCTTCCGGAACTTTTCCTCACCTTTCACCTTGCAGTGTCATGTCGAGACTGTCCACAGCCAAATAGAGTCCACAGGTAAGTCCCTTTTCTACATCTGACACTCGTGTTCTGTCGTGCCAAAATTACATGCTTTGCCACTATAGTTTAACCACCATATTTAGCCACTATAGTTATTTTTTATTGATTTGTTATTGATGATTTTATTGAGAGAAGAGTTATAAAAGCTTGTCATTCCTCTTTCTACAGCCGTATGTAAGATCTGTGAATTGTCCTTTGAAAATGAGCCCCTATTTCTGAATCACATGAAGAACTCTCACAAGCCTGGAGAAATGCCATACATGTGTCAGGTAATCGTCAGCAGTCTGTGTAATGAGTTTCAATGTCTGCTTGCACTGAAGAACATACTGCTCCAAATTAGGGCTGCCACAATTACTCATCACAGATTACTTGATTGAAAAAATAATTGTTTGCTGTTTGTTCTCAAGTAATTGGCTTAGTTGTTATTTTGCATCATGAATGATGGGCATGGTATGCACAGGCCAATATAAAGCCATTCTCAGTAGTCCAAAGATTCTTCACAAAGAATGTCAAAAGAATTTCAGAAGAATCACTTTTGATATGCACTCAATCCCTTTTGATGTGTGAGTGTTCAAATATGCTGTTTGAGATACAGAATAGCCCGCCTCAGGTAAACTAGACAAATGAAATGATGTGCTGGTGAAAACACTCTAGACTCAGACGAATAAACTTTTTTTTTTTTGCTATTGTCCCTTGTGTGAACTTTTTTTACGTATCCTCCTGAAATTGCTCTTAGGTTAAGTGTGTGGCCTTTAGCCATCTCTCACTTTTGTTCACCTCTTAAAATATAATCATCTAGCAGCTGTTATTTGATAAATTCATCTTATGGTAAATTACTCTGGTTTTATGATAAAATTGTTTGTTGTGATTAGTAAGTCTTTGACCTTTGAAATGTGTCCAAGGGGTTTAAAGGTTTAAAACCAAACCAAAGAAACCTGAAATGAATACTCAATTAATTAGTGAAAGAATTGCTGGTTTGCTTAATTGCCAATATAATTTGAGAACAGGCTACCCTAAATTTTTCTCTGTTTTGGTGTCTTAGTTCTTTGCCTGTGTTCCATTCCAATAATTATTTGAAATTATGCTGATTACTGTATTTTATTATAAAATGTCAACTTTGTAGTTGAAGGCAAAGTTATACACTTTTAATTTCAAATCATGTTTTTTTAGGTTTGCAATTTCCGCTCCTCCTTCTACAATGATGTTCTAGTTCACTTCCGAGAGCTCCACAAGGACACAAACAACCTACAGTGCTCTTACTGCCTTAAAGTGTTCAAGTCCAGCAATGGGTATCAGTTGCACTACAGTAAGCATCAGGTAAGCTATACAGCTGCTCTCCAGTATTTTGTTTTTCTAAGCATATGATGATGATAATTTGTTTTGGTTAATTTTATTTAGTGCAGTGTGTAAAACACTGAATAAAAATAATTTTTAATTGTATATTTTGGTGGCATTTTGTAAAGTGGCACTACTTGCTTGTTTCTGTTCATTTCAATTTCTTCAACATATTGTGATCAGGGCTGGGCAAAACGGCCTACAAATAAGATTGCCCATAAATATGGGGTGTGGCACAATATATATTATATATCTCAACATTTTGATATCTCTTCTAAAGCACTTAATAAATGCTTGATTTAACTCTGATGCATACGATCACACCAGCATGGTGATTCTAGTTATCCCTGCAATATATATATCTACGTTAAAACAATCTTGTTTATTTTTAAATTGATTTAACATTAAGACACTTTTAAACTTATTTGTAAAAACAGCAAAATCATCCTGTTCCTTTTAGATATAAAAACACATCATACACAAATGTGGGTTTTTTTCCTTTTGTGTCAGTGGAAGGGAGAACAAAGGAAGCAAAACACAAACGTGAGCCTCATGTCAGCGGCCTAAAAAAAAATTGTTTGTACTTGATGTTTGAAGACAGTCAGTACACCGTGCATACAACAAGCCGCAGTACACTGAGTACATTCCAAATCACTTACTTTAGACCTTGATGGTCCAGTCTTACCCACAAAGGGATGGTGTGGCTGAAGGTTTTCTTTCCAAAGCACGCGGACGCACACCTGATCAGTTTATCGTGTGGAACCTTGCATTGTTTGAAAGAAAACCTGTAGTCACACCAATGCTTTGTGGGTAAAATTGGACACCCCTGGCTTAGACCATCCAAGGATTTGTGAACTACAGTGATGAGCAGAGTAATGTAATTGTGCCTTTTAACTGATTCTGTAGTTCTACTGTCTGTTCATGAACCCAGAAAAAGAATGTGCAACATTGTGACAAGTGTCGGCTTCAGTTCCTCTTCCCAAAAGACAAGGCAGATCATAGGGCGTTTTTCCACCGGACCCATCTTAAGCCTGTGCAACTGCTGGGGCTTAAGCCTGGTACCAGGGTAAGTGGCTTCCACCCTCAGTCTGCAGAATGAATCACATCCAAACCAGTATGCCTTTATATTTACTGAGTTGTTATGTATAACTCTTTGAACACTGAGGGTATTTTCCCGTTTCTGCATTACTTGTTCTTTTCTAACATTTAAACCCTCAAACAATGTGTAATGGGTGGGTATCTCATCTTTTTTTAGCACAACCTAGCCAATTTGATAAGGAAGCAAGAAAAGTGAGCAAGAAAATCAGTTTTTACTATAGAAATACATACAGAAAATACATACTAAAGCTTTTGGGAATCTTCAGCTTACCCACACATTAGTATTATAGTACGCTGGAAGTAAATTTTAGAAATCTATGTAGAACCATTTACAGTTACAAGTAAGTTGGTCCCAGGCAGAGTTCATGTATTTACAGTTACTGTCTGGCAATGCTGCGATTTGGCTTCTCACACCATGTGTTTTTTCCTCTTTTTTATGATTAGATATCAAAAATGTATTTAGTTTTTTCGACTTTAAACAATACCATTAAAAAAAAAATTTTATGTCCAAAAAAACAATTATCTAAACTGTGATGCCTCCACTGTTGACCCAAAGACGTGGAAGCTCCCAATACCAATGTACTTTTGTATAAGACAATGTTTTAGCAGCTGTGTGCTTGTGACACGCCAGAACGTCAGTCGTTTCTGAGGATTGTCATAGAATTAATTTTCATATTGACTGAACTTGTCACCATGCCACCATTCCTGTTCACAAACTTTAGTAAATGATGATCTGTTTGTCAGGTAACCATCCGGGCCTATACAGTGACTAGGGTAGAGGACCGCTCTGGCTTCAGAGCACCTGTCACTAATACTCAAAGTCCTCCGGTGAAGGAAATCTCCCCAGCTCATCCAATTCCCATCCAAAAAAATCCTGTCCACAAAATCATACCTACGAAGAGGAAGCCTGTTGAGAGCATGCTGGAACTGATGACAAAATTTCAGAAACAGTGGTGAGTGCGTGAATGAGTGTGCCCATGTCTGTTGTTGTCTGCTTGTCGTGTGTCACTGGACACAGAAGGCTCTGGTTATGCTTCAGATGATCAGTGTTCATGCAGATGCAATGGGACGTTTATTTGACTTCATTCTTCTCTTTACAGTGAGCCAGCATCAAAACGTTTCTGCATAGAATGTAACTTTGAGATTCAAGATTTTTCCATCCACTTTCCTACCTTTGTGCACTGCTCCTTGTGCCACTATCGCACCTGCTGCTCAAGAGCCTACGCCAATCACATGATCAGGTGTGTGTGTAAGAGATAGCGAAAAAGTTCTGAGAATCTAAAAAACACAGCTGATGTAACTAGTGTTTATGAAAAGCAGTTACACAAAGTATGACAGAGATTGAATCATTAGTATTAAATTTAGGAATAATCCTAGTAAGATCATTTGTGTCTTCATTTGCAGTTATCATGTTTCTCGCAAAACCACTACTAAATACCTGAACTTATACAAGCCCTGCCCAAAGTAAGTGACTGCAGTTTTTTAAATCTTCTAATTTCCACCTAACATTGTGGTAGTTGGGTGATTAACTTGTGATCTATGTGTTTTGCTCATAGATTGGGTCAGCTAAGCTGCTGTTCATGTAATTACACTACTGAGATTGGGGACTTAATGGCGAGACATGTGGCTGCTAACCCTGGTCACTGGTCCAGCCTTTGCAAGTTCAGTGGTAAGATTCTATATTTGATCAAAATAGGTTACTGCAAAAAACAAGCTTTTATTTGTTAAGAAATAAAGTACCTGTGCTTCAGTCATCTGACACTAATTTTTAGTTTTCTTCTTCTTTCCAGAGGGATTTTCTCGTGGCTATAAAAGGTAATTTGATTTTAATTTGTTCTTTCTCCAATCAAAGTATCTTGTGAAGGAAAACATATAATGCAAAAAATACAAAATATTGTATGGATATCACAAAAGATGGCTCACAGTAGTATTTTAGCACATTATACTTTGAGATTGAATTTTTCCTCAAAGACAATTTTAACTGGTAAAGAATGGTAATGGTAATATATTAAACCATGTATTTTGTCATTTGTATTTTTTTCCTGTAGATTTGTATTCATTCCAACTGACCTGATTAGACCGGATCAGCGGCCCAATGCAAAGTCGTTCCATGTAATGCAAGTGGCCCAGCATTCACTTTCCAACCCCAGTAAGCCTGTCACCCATCCTAATCAATGTGCTTACCTTCCTGCTGTCTCTGTCCACATGCCATCAATTCCAGTTCAAGTGCAACCTGTTGATCAAAGTATCGTGCCTGATGAGAACTGTGGGACGGAGCCAAAGGTTTCAACTCCACAAAACGGGGTGCTTTCCACTAGTGCTCAAGCTCAGCCAGCAGAGACAGTAGGAAGGTCCCTTACTTTAGCCCAGCTCAAGATTGCATTCTATGCCCTGTGCTTTGGTATCCCTCAAGCATCTAACCACTTTGACACTCAGCCGGAAGAAGTACAGTCCTTGTTACTTAAGTGTAAATTGCAGTTTGGGTCCTCAAAAAGAAAAGCAGTGCTGATTCCTCAAGCATGTGACCGGCTGGCTGAGTGGGTGTTGTATCAACGAGAGCAGCAGCTACCTCTAAATGAAAGGAAACTCTTCTCCAAAGCTACAGAGATCATCAGTACGGATGGTAGGCTTGAGATCTCTTATGAGTGGGCAGTGGATTTCCTGTTACGGCATAACCTGGGTCCGCAGACTTTTGCCACATCTCTCCAACTACTACCTCCTCAAGTCCAGGAACATGTGCGTTTTTTTACTCAGTTCATCACTAAGCAAGTCACTGCACAGGGCTTTGGTCAGTCTTTCATTGGTGCTATGGATGAGCTCTCAGTTTTCATCGATATGGAGCAACTAGATCCAGCCTCTGCTGATTCCTCCTCCCTGATGTCTGCTTTCAAGTTAGTTGGTGAATCGGATCCGCTTATGGACATTGTACTTGTAGCACTAGCTGATGGCACCATGTTGCCTGCAATGGTGTTTCTCAAAGGCAAGCCTCTCAGACAAGATGGACCATCCTTGCCAGACGTTGTTTTCTTGGAAGCAAAGCCAGAGGGTTTTTCAGATAAAGAAAGACTCCAGCTGTGGTTTGAGAAAGTCTGGCGACGGCATGTAGACCCCAGCTCTGGAGGGAAGGCGTTGCTTATAATGGACACTTACCGTGAACATGTTACTAATGACTTCCTGGCATCGCTCAACAGTGCCAATACCCTGCCAGGCATGGTCCCTCGTGCATGCTCCTGTCATTTGCAGCCTTTGGAGGCCTGCGTCGGACCTGTGCTTCGAGAGTTCCTGCAAGCCCGCTGGAGCCAGCATGTGACAGAATCACCACACAGTCTGATTGGTGCTGAACCTGCTGACCTGGCTTTTTTGATCGCATCCTGGCTTTCTGAGATGTTGGATGTTTTAGCAGCAATGCCAGAGCTTCTTCAGCGTAGTTTTGATAAGGTGTTAAGCCCCTCTACAGACAAGGCATCTGCAGAATTTTTGAAGCTAGTTCAAATTCTGACAGAAACACTCATCTCAACCACACTTCAGGGACAAGAAAACCAGGAAAGAGAGTTTGGCAAGAAAAGCAATACTCTAGAAATGACTTCTCCAAGTCCTATGCCCTCTCCGCCAGCCAATCCCCAGGCTTTGAAAAAGATCTTTGAGAAAGACAGTGATCTAGAATCATTCCTTGGCTTTGAGGATGCTGAAATGACAGACTGCTAATTTCTGGAAGAGTCTCAAGAAATTACTTTGTTGCAACAGTAGTTCAGTTTTATGGCAGGTTTTCAACATTTTCATGCACTACTTTGGTTTTGAATTAGGAAAGAACCGTTGTTTGACTTTAGTTTTCTCTGATTTCTGCCTGTTCCTTTTACAGACATTACAGTAGCGCAATCAAAACACTGTGAAGGAATCAGTTCTGTTATTGGTGTAACTTGATTCCAAGTTTTTATTGTCGGTGGATGTGGAGCACTAGTTAGGATTTTCAGTTTCACACTGTCTTGTCAGTTTCGATAATTCAACATAAATCTTCCCATTCGGACAGTGTGTACTTGACCACAGTTACGTGTCATGAAGGTTAGCATGAGACTTTTAAAGATACTGCTGTGAGATCAATGTGTTGTAGAAACAAATGGAACTTCATACATGTTTTAAGTACATTAAAACGTGCAAACAAATAAGAAAACCTTATATACCTTTTAAAAAGGTTCTCAAAATATCTTTCATAACCATGTACAGATACAGTAATACCTGTGTGACTACTTTTGAACGTTTGGTTTATTTTTGTCCAGCTAGTATGCCACCGTTTCATCACTGCGAAGAAAAAACGTAATCTGTGTCAGAAATTACTGTTACTGCTGCGATCAGGGCTCCTTGTATAACTAAAGGGCTGTCTTATGTACTAAATAAACCTACTTTTTTCAATCCTTTAATTATAAACTTTTCTTGTTTAATCTTTATACCTTCTGTGTGTGGGGAGCAACTTTATCAGTTTTCTTGTAATGGCAATTAACCATATTCTACCAATTAACTGTTTATTGCATGTAATACAACAGCAATCAACACTTCTTGTCATGTCACGTTCATCCGTGGCTGCTACTGACTCTACTTGTTTTAGGTATTGTCACATTCAAAACTGTTTCCATGACTAACCATTACTAAGATGTTCATTTTTCAGCTTGATCTTGCACTCTACAACTATATAACATTAGAATCACATGCATTGCTCAGGCAAATCTTATCACTAGCTATGAAAAACTGATAGATTTTTAAGTTCAAATACTGGAATTCAGAACGACTGGTATACCCATTTTACTTTACAATGATGCACATTTTTGTAGATGGGATTTCCTCAAGTAACTTTTTGCTGATAGTAAAACTGGTAATGTGTTTGTTTACAGCATGATTAATGTGCCTGTCTTACTGCATTTCACTGGACCTGCAAACCTTGTTAATGGCAAACATTTAGACATTTTTAGCACTTACATTTTTTATTTCTGTGTAACAAAAAACAAATGGAAAACATTATTGATTAAACTAGTTGTAGTCTTAAACGTCCTGGTGGTGCAAAGTATGTCCACAACGCTGGATTAGTAGGAGGGGTCTTCATTCAAATCCACTGTAGGAAAAAAACAAACCCAGCAGATATTTTAAAGCACCAAATGATCAATTATTTTAAGAGTTTCTTAAAGTGAAAATTAAAAAGTACAAATATTTACACTTGCAACCTAGCCCTCAAGTTAAAGGAAAGATTGAATTGCCAGTTACTATGGTAAAGAAAAATGCTTTGTGTTTAGATGCAACTTAGAGTCTTGCTCTTGAAGTCCCAGGGAACACATTGGAAAATGTTTTCTGTGTTATGCTAAATTTGAGTGAAGTAAACATTAATTGAAATTTGAATTAAAAAACTTGACAAATAACTGTCTGGATGTAGTCCTAATATTTTGTTGAGCACATGGAATCAAAAGGCCTATAGAAAGAAATGAGACACTATATACACAGATTTTGCTGACTGTAAAACTGCTGATAAACACATGCCCCAAAATTAGAACCACCCAATTTAGAATTTGGACAAAATATACAGGATATTTAGTGGACAGTGGAGATTTTTTTGGGGTTGTAGTTTGTGTATACTGTGTGCCCACAAGGGCAAGATTTTCTGGGACAAATAGTACTAGTTTAAACTCATACGTCTCGGCTAAATAAAATATTGCCACCCCCCGAAATTCCTGATTAGAACTGAATTTATATTAAATCACACCAACTTAAAATTCACTTTCTCTTCTGCAAACTATAATATGCAGTTTCAACCCACCTGACCATATGGGCAATATCCCAGTTTGTTTCTGATGATAGTGGTCCAAGAATCTCAACCCCTTCTTCTGTCACAATAGCAATCTCGTGCTACAAGGGGAAATTATAACAGACGCAACTGTTTTAAGAACATACTTCTGTGACTGGGTAACATGTAACTGTATATTGATGAAGATCAAAATTGATTCTTACTCTGTTGTAGGAACGAGCATCCCGGTAGTAAAGCACTTTGAGGCATCGTTCTATCAGTGCCCGAGCCTCGTCTTTGGTAATTTCCACCTTATTTTCTACCACCTCCCTCATCAAGGGCTATAAAGATAAATAGGTATACACAGCAACGTTTAGCAGCTCTGGACAGAAGAATGAACTTGTTCAGACCAACAGTGCCATTGTTCTCACCTGAGCCAAGTAGGCACCAAATCCTGTTGCTACTGTTGGGGCCTCATATGCAACACCTAGCTTGTCAACATATCCAAGGAAGCTAAAAGAGTACAAAAAAGTAACAGCCATATGGAAAAAAAATCAGTTCAGTATCCAATAAACATTTCTTTCCAGTTTATGGTGTCCTGAATGTACACAAGTTTAAACCTTTTTGAATAATTTCATATGCAGGAATCATTCACATGTATAACATCCTGTATTATCCATGTTATCCATGTTAATCCAAGTGATGGTTCTAAATGCATTACGCTTGTAATGAACTCCAATTGTGGGAACTGACAATAGACACTGCAGTACATGACCAGTTCACATGACCAGAATTTTCCTTCCACTATCTGAGTGTATTTCACCTATACCACTTCAGGTGCTCTGGCCATTTCGGGCCACTGATGTTTAATTTTTACTGGTCCTGGGTCATGGTTAATATCAGACTATTAATAAAAGTTTATTAATACACGAAACTATCCTACCTTTCTCCATTGTAGAATCCACCAATAACGACAGTATTCCACAATGGGTTCATCCTGCTGCGCCGATTGTACATGACACGAGTAAGCCATGAGTGGATAGCTTTGGGACTATAGCTATGACCATCTCCCAGGAGCTCTTCATCAATCCTGAACAAACACCACAGAAGAAAACCATCTGAATCTGGTGTCCATCAGTGCAAAGACACATTGTAAAATACAGATTATAGACTACATGGAAACACCTAAGAACTTACACCATCTGTTCAATAATCTGTTTGAGGTACTGGTAGTCTGCATAGTCTCCTGAAGCACCCAGAATGGTGTTGTCGTTGACTTTCATGAGACGGGAGATATTGCGGAAGCGGGCCAGAGAGCCATAGGACCCAAGCATGTCAGCAGCGATGATGACACCACCTGTAAATTTCACCCCCAGCACTGATGTCCCAGTCACCATGGGGTTACTGGTAAAGAGAATTGGAAATGTTCAAGTAAAATGAATGGACAAAACATTAAACTGTTAAAAACCTTCTGTTATTACACCATTAGACATTTCTGCAACTCTGTGGGGTATTTCTTTGTACAAACTGAAAGCTTACTTTTTGTCACTAATATTTTAATGTCTAACAAACAGTATAATATAAATGATAGACAAAGTCCAAAAGAAAAACCCCAAATAATGCATAATAGTTTAGAAACAAAGGGTTATGAATTATATTCATGTCTCGGATAGATAAAGTGTCACAGCCTGAGTAAAATAAAACAGACAAGCTTATATAGCAGAGACAAAGAAAATCAATAAGAAAAATGTTACCCTATAATACATACTAATTAAGAAAACACAAATTATATTAATTATATTCATGTCTTGGGTAGAGAGCTACATGTCTCAGTCTAAGAGCAACATTTCTAATAAGGGACTCAATTCAAATTAACAACGTAATACAAGAGAGACAAAGAAAGTCCAAAAGAAAAACGCTCCCCTACAATACATACTAGTTTACAAAATACAGAAATTATGTGACTTAAATATGGGTAGCTACATGACAGTCTGAAAGAGCACGGCCATTAGCATTAGCTAGCCGTTAGCAACAACAAACCCGGGTTAGATATCCTTTATTTCACTGCAGATCAAATGTGTATGCTCAGAGCTCATTTTAAACTGTTACAGTAAGAAGCAAAAACTATTATTTAGGAATATAACACGCTTGGTTAAAAATTAAACAGTGGTCCGAAGTTATCGTTTAGCAGGCTAGCCTGTGTTCCTCCATGATGATACAGCAGTGTTAAGAGAACTGAAAGTAGTAGCCAGCGCGCTAGATAACTAGTTTTAGAAGTTCATAAGGGTTTAGCGCTCACAGTGTGTGTTTGATGGGTCCACATCCTGGTGCTGTAACTTGGCTGGGTCCAGGAAGGGAATAAAATTCGCCCGGTTTCGGTCCGCTCTCCCAGAAATTCAACTTCAGCCCGTTCGCCTCCATCTTCAGCTCTGACGGAAATGAGGCTCTGTTTCAGATCAGCAGGTTCCGGTTAGAACTGAAGTAATGAAGTACTGAACACGTATTGACAAGAAGGAAGGGAACTTTGAAATGAACAGAACTGCCAGGTTTAAGTATATACTCGGAGAAACTGCACGGTTTTTGTTTGTTTGTTTGCTTTAGAGAAACATGTTAATACATCCAGAATCTATGATCTGTTCAGCACTATGCATTAATTAATAGATCTAAAATAAAAAATATAAACCTCAAAGCTGGCATGACCAACTGTAGACTGGTACAGATGAGACATCATGTAATTAAATGCCATTGATTTAGTAACTAAACATGAATGGCTAATTGTAACCATGTAAAGTATTTCTGATAAATATGCTTAATTAGATTTAAATGTATTGCCATATGAAAATGTTCCAAGAAGCATACATCAATCAAAAAATGTACTTAAGTAAATGAGGAGGTATGACTACTACATGCCATATTGCAGTTTACTGTACTGACTATACTTTGGTCATCTAATTATATACAGTGTGGTCCAAACATTACACACCACCTGTTCTTTTATATTCTTTTATATAAATTACCAGTCAAACTTATTCACTTTTCAGTGTCATATTTTTTTCCTGGTGTTCACATTACCTGTTCACATTACCTGCATTACCCTAAATTATTTAAAAAAAACAACAGCAGCTCTGGAAACATTTTTATTTTTATTTTTTTCAGAGTTTTTCTATCCAACAAAAAAATCTTTCCTTTAGCCACTTAGATGAACATAACAAAGAATTGTGCCATGTAGCTGAGGTGTGTGTGAGTAGATACTTGAGTTAATATCAGTGAGAGGTTTCATGCCTGGTGCAGTTTTTGATGGAAGGACACTGGAACTGAGTGGTTGTAAGATTGGAGGGATAAAAGGGTTAAAGTTACACAAAGGATTACATAAATACATATGTGTGCATGTGTGTGTGCATGTGTGTGTGTGTGTGTGTGTGTGTGTGTGTGTGTGTAACTTCCAATCATAAAGAAAAAACAGCCTCAGGAAGAGAAAGGCCAGGTTACAGGCTACAGTTTGCTGAAAGATATATCAAACAAAATGACAGACAAGCTAGAGGTTCAACTGTACCAAAGTGCTGTAAAGCTGTAAAAAGAATCACAGTTTTTCAAAGCATACCACCTTCTGCATGATTTTCAATGTCTTTAAAAGTATACACACTTTAAGTGTCAAATACTCAAATACAAACTGTATGACATTTAACAGTGCAGCATTTGCCAAACTGTCAAATGGCAATTGCTTTGTTTTTGACCATGTTACTGACCCAATTATTTACCACTATAATAACAATAATACAAATAAACCTTAATATAATAATGTTTTAATTCAAAATATATATATTTATTTTCTGTTTAAAGGAATATGGGTTAGAAGAGTTTAGAGTTGTTTCCTGAATTGTCACTGCACTCCAGCCACTGAATGTATTTGTTGAAATGCTAATTTAATTTAATGAGGAATTGATGAGCTGAAGACTGTAAATGTAAATAGTGAACTTCCTCAAGGAGAGGTTTGGTTACACAAAATCAGTTCAAGTGGTTAATATTTTTTTTTTTTCCTTTATTGTTAGTGTTTTCTTTATAAGAAAATACACATGCTGACTGTCCAGATAAACTGCTGTATGTATAATTTTCACAAAAGGTATAACAGTCTAACAGTAAGAATCCTTGAATTAAAGCTAAAATTCTGCTCTAACACATTGTTTATTTGGTATTCAAGTGAAACACACACACTAATGAAATGCTTTAAAAATATTTAACTCAGCCCACCGCTGGAATATTTTGGCACAAAATAATTATTTCTTATTTTGGAGCTGCTCCACCCACAATAAGTTTGACAGGCTTTGCACAGGACCATCAGAGTGAACCTGGTAGTGCAGACCTTCTAGAGCAACGACTCAACAAAGAGGCTAGCACTGTTTTACTTCTTTTACATGAAAAGTCAAATAGTGGTAAATCAGGATCAGAACCAGAAAATGCTGTTAATACCACTGTATACATGTTTGGTGGACCCTCTAATAAGTATAGAGTATATGATCTATTGTCACGTATAAGACCTGCTGATGAATAAATAATAGTCATCATTGTGAGTTTATCAGCTTTATAACATGGTCTTTGCACAGACGAGCCAGTGCAAAATAGCACAACACAAAGAGGGAGTGGTGGCAGCCTGTGCCTTTATTATGTCATATAAAATTCCTTAGATTCACATCAGAGAATCAAATTATCAAACATTTTATAAGATTATAAGGGGAATTTTGAAGATCATAAGGTTATGGTGTCTACCAGCCCTCCTCTGTCTTGCGCGTGTTTGCGTTTCTTACGCGGTTCCCACTGCGTTTACTTCTGTTCTGCGGATTGTTTTTGTCTCTGCGAGTGCGCGCGCGCGTGTGTGTGTGTGTGTGTGTTTATGCGTGTGAGTGTGTGTGTGTGTGTGTGTGTGTTTGTGCGTGTGTGTGTGTGTTTGTGCGTGTGAGTGAGTGTGTGTGTGTGTGTGTGTGTTTGTGCGTGTGTGTGTGTGTGTGTGTGTGTGTTTGTGCGTGTGCGTGTGTGTGTGTGTGTGTGTGTGTGTTTGTGCGTGTGCGTGTGTGTGTGTGTTTGTGCGTGTGTGTGGGTGTTTGTGTGTGTGGGTGAGGGTGTGTGTGTGTGTGTGTGTGTGTGCGTGTGTGTGTGTGTGTGTGTGTGTTTGTGCGTGTGAGTGTGTGTGTGTGTGTGTGTGTGTGTTTGTGCGTGTGA